>JAADVR010000360.1:0-33506 GCA_023335855.1 Pythium scleroteichum | reverse complement strand
TTTGGACCGACCGACTGACCGACCGACCTGCTGCTGTTTGGTTTGGATCGTGCTGCGAGAAGTGCATGACGGGTTGGTCAGATGCCCTGGTTATGTGCACATGGACGTTCGATCGCGGCCACGCACGAACGATGTCTCACACGTTGTGAGACGGGAGGCACTGACCGGCAGTGCTGTTACAGAACCGCATACAGCACTCCTGTATGCGGTGACGTCTAGTGCTGTATGGTCTGCAAATACTCCGATGGGATGACTGGAAGCCGAGTTTATGTGCACATGGACGTTCGTGGCGTTGGTCGGTGGGTGCTAAATCAGTTGCGTTGATTGGTACTTCAGGGAAGTACACGATCCTGCTGTAAGTGTGAATTCCCTGTGAAACCCGTCTCCTTTATAATACACACTATTGCAGGAGAAATGTTGAACTCGGATGGTTTCTGAGTGCAGGTGGATGGTCATTAACTGGTGATAGATTATACCAGTAACTACTGTACCGGCATACCGGATGCTCACTCAATGAGGATCCAACAGCTGCTTATGAGGAACATTGGGGACATCAATTCTAGAATATTGCGCTTCGCGACGATGGCTCTGTGTTGGGCACGAGTCTTGCGTACAATAGAAACTACGATCTGGAGATAGCGAGCTGTGATCCATTCCGGAAAGCAACCTAAGGCGCGGACCCCGTGATTGCTCCGGGGCGCTGCGTGCACCCTCCGTAAGCATTCCCTTCGGGGAAGCCCCTGCCGCGTACTGCCTCGTTCTCTTGTGGTGGCCACTCAGTGAGAATCCGGTTCGTTCCGGTTCAGCCTCAGTATCGGCACGCAGACGGTAGCCACTCATTAACATTAACCATCCGCCTGCACTCAATTACCATCTCATTTCAGAAACGTTAATGACCGGGGTCTTCACGAACAAAGATGGCGTGAGTGTTCGGTATGTGGATCTCATTATTGATACGGCCCGACGCGTGCTGGATGAAAAGTCGGTACCAGAAGTGTGTGCGGCAAATCGACTTCTGTACTCCCTTCTGCACAACCTCTTCAGCAAGGTTGATGATCTGGTCTTCGAGATGGTTTGCCTCACGGTGACGCGCCTCATGATGCAAGATCAGGGGGACTCTTCCCTGCGCACGTTGCTGGGTGTTCTCGGTAGTCTTCTCCACTACAATTCGTCGCTCACAGTCGCTGCGCTAAAGCGGCTGCAAGCAACCCAAGGTGCCTTTACTCTGTGGATGTCGAGAGTTGACCCTCTTTGAGACGCCGCTTGATCGCAAGCTCTTCGTGCTCGGAGTGATGTCGCTTCTCAACCTTCCAGTTGAGATGGCTCCAGCCGTCCTCCATCCTCACTTGAAGCAAGTTATTCAAGCTGCGGAGAAACTATTGAGCGACTCTATCCGGAGCCATGGAGGAACTGATGAGGACGGTGAGGAGGGAGAAGGTGAGGGAAGTGAACCGCTTGCCCAGTTTTGGATGCTGGAGGTTACTCCTCTGGCCAAGATGCGGAGGATGTCTACGATGACGACTACATGGCTATCTTGAAACAGTTACGTGAAGAAGTTGAGCTTGGAGGCATGTACGATGACGACGGTGACGAGGATTACGGCGCGGCGTCGAGACTGAGGATCACAGTTCAGCCTGAACTTCAGGCGCCTCCTGGACAGGGTTGCCGCGTTAGCCCCCATCGCAGAGCAGATGCGTTGAAATCGACCGGGCGAGCTGGGAAGACCTGGGTCTCCTGTGGGAAGTCTGCCCAAGCCGGTGATGAGCTGGTCTGTATGCGGGTTTGTCGAGTATGTGGACAAGTTGACCATCGCTGGTGATTGGCGGACTATGACAGTCCACCAATATTACGATGTAGCGATCCAGTCGTCCTCCAGGCAGCGTCTCCGTCCCTCGTTCGGAAGAGGCTGTGTGGTGTGGTGTGCTGCGTCGGTGGATCTCGCAAGCGAATACTCACAAGAATGACTGCGTGAACTCACGCCATCTGCAAACCCACGAATCGACTCAGCTCCGAGAGCTTCAGGCATGTGCTCCAGCGCAGTGCGTTACGCATGGGATTGGGTCCCGAACACAACCGAAGAGCTCGGAAATCGACGGCCAGCCATTGTGGTTTGCCAGAGCCTGGCTGCAGGCCATAATCTTCCTCAACGCGGTGATGGGGGAGCCATGTGGTTTTGTAGTCGATTTGCCATATTCCAGAAACCGGTGTGCAAGTCTCCTACAAGCCAGGGGAACTGACTAGTGGCACGTCGTCAAATGGAAATGTGGAACCCACATTCCCACTCAAACATCGCATCCCACCATCCGGACCCAAAGTCCCAGCGTGTATTTAATTATAAAGGGTTTAGTACAACACGTTCATTATAACTAAGATGGTGACTTGAAGAACTCTTTGATGGGGAATATTCATTATGAGAGAACTTTCTGGCGCGCCACCTAATTCACCTGGCTGATCCGAAGCACCTAATTCACCTGGCTGATCCGAAGCTTCGCGGCCCGAGTTCGGAACACCCGTGCCCGCAAATTACCTCACTACGGGACGCCGCGCTGCCTCCTCCGTGACTGCTGACGCGCTCTCCTCTGCCGCTTTGAACGCCGCAAGCCGAATTCCCCATTCCGCGCGCCGCTGTTCAAGACCCAGTTCGTCTGGCGCGCGCTTCAACATGGCGCGACACGGTCTATACCACCTCGCCGTCCTCGTGGCGGTGTGCGCGCTGGCGATGGTTTGGGCGCCATCGGATGCGCTCAATATGAAGCTCTCTGGCATCAACTACGACTTCCGCCAGGGTCCGGACTGGGACCCGCAGCGGTGCAAGCCCAACTCGCTCGTGGCTCGCGAGATGAAGCTGCTGCAGACGCTGACCAACCGCGTGCGCATCTACAGTCTGAGCGACTGCAACGTGCGCGAGGTGCTGCGCCAAGCGTCCATGCTCAACATGACCGTGTGGCTCGGTGTGTGGGTCGACAAGAAGTCCGTCTTTCTCGATGAGCTCAGCACGCTGCGCAGCCTCATCAACGAGAAGCTCGTCAACGATACACTCATCGACGGCATCAACGTCGGCAGCGAAGCACTCTACCGCAATGACACGACGCCGGATGTGCTGATCGACAATTTCAACTCGGTCCAGAAGCTGCTCACCGACAAGGGACTCAACATCTCGTTGTCCATCACCGACACGCTCGGTAAGCTCTACGACCACCCGGAGATCGTTGAAGTCCAGGACATTGTCACATTCAACCAGTTTCCTTTCTGGAACAAGATCCCAATCGATAGCGCGATGGAAGATATGGAAGCCTCGATCGATGCCGTGGGCAATCTTACCAAGTCCAAGCCGATGATCATCACGGAGACAGGATGGCCGGCAGCGGGCTTTGACGAGAAGGCGTCGGAGGCGTCGCCAGCGAGCGCTGCGGTGAGTGCTGAATTGCCAGTCCAAGAGACAAACGATGAGACTGATTCAGACGCGTTTTATTGTGGTGCCAACAGCAATACATGAAGGAGTTCGTGCTTCTAGCTGAGAAGAAGAAGTGGAAGTACTACTACTTTGCAGGCTTCGAAACACCATACCGCAAGACGTTGGACAACAAGAAAGACTCTGTTGAAGCCTACTTCGGTATTTTCAACAAGTCTGGCAAGATCAACACCCACTATGATGAACTCGATATCCCGGTGAAGACCATGGTGGATGGACCGGCCATTCCCATCAACAAGACTGCGGCGCCGACGACTGCACCGCCGTCCAAGACAAGTACTGCGTCTTTTGCCTCCATCAAGGGATGGCTTCTCATGGCTGCCTCCATGGTAGTCACGAGTTCTCTGCTGTAGAATACTGCGCTGTAGGAAACCAGGACACTTGTACTACATCGTATGTCGAGCAGTAATAGTACAGCTCGAGGTCGAACGATCGTGCGGGTATTGTGAAGTTGAGAGTGTAGAAGCTGCGGTGGTTTACCAGACGAAGGAGGGACAGACGTTGGGTGCCGATGTAAGTGGCTTCTCAAGTTGGGACGCCGCTTCTCCGAGTTGAGTGTGCCCGACTCAACACAGACCACATGGCAGACAGACTAGACACATGTGGATAACTTGGATTGTCCGGAACGCAACAAAGCCAACAAACGATATTCACGAGAAACCTTCTATAGCAGTAGATAATTATCACACCGCTCATTGTCGTTGTGACGCGTGTTGATCAGACAACCGTGAGCCAATGCACTGATTGGTTTTTTGGGTGGTTTTGCTTGACAGTGAGTTGTGATGGATCACCCCGCGAATATGAAGACCAGCGGAGTTACAGTTGAAATGTTCGAGGTTTCTACAAGGATGCGCGCTTTGCTCGCCTAAATTGCTCAGCCATCTGCAGGGAGATGATCGTCGACATCACCTACTTGAGTAGTAGTTTCAAGGCATTTGACCCCACAATAAATAAGAACTGTATTGCTCACAGCATAATGCTGAGGAAATCACCTCGTGGAGACATATGAGGCATGAGGAGACGCCACGATAAAGTCCGACGGTCTGCTCGAGTAGGTGTCGAGGGATGTTGCAGGGGATCCAGCGGCCAGGCGAGCAAGAACTTCCTCGAAGGAGCGGCACCACCAGGTCTCAGTACGGTACTTGATCGACCCGAGACACCCGAACGTGCTGCCACCTTTACGGAAGGCGTGCATGTGGACGTGGTCGATGCTGTTGAACGGCGGCTTATGGAACGCGAATTTACACTCAACCGTCGATCCGACTGCGGCGTCGCGAAGCAAAATCAGCTCAGCAACTTCACGCATCCTCTTGAGCAGATCGGCGTGCTCCGGCGTCAGCATGTTGATGTTGCGAATGTGGCAGCGGGGCACGACGAGCACGTGCGAGTCGACCACGGGGGAGAGTGGACGGAACACTGCGATCGTGTCATCCTCGTAAATAAAGTCAGCGTCACCTGTGCGAAGAATCTCGCAGAACCGGCAGCAGACGACGGCGCCGTCGCGGCCGTACTTGACACCTTTGCGGGAGATCGAGAGCGTGGATTTTTCCTGTGACGATGACGACGACCCGGCTGACTCGACCGACGAGGCCGACGTGCGGCGCTTGCTCTCCGAGGGCGAGAACGAGGGCGCCTGCGCGGTCGTGCGCGAGGCCATCACGGGCGACTTGGGGCTCGCCTCTTCGAGCATCGCGAGCGGGTTGGCTTCGTCGCCGCTCGACTCGCTGAGGGTCGAGCGCGTGAGCCCGAGCCGCCTCCGCAGGCCGCGGCGGGGCTTGAGCGAGTTTTCGGGCGTGTTCTTGGGCGACGCGACCATGTCGGCGCCGCGGCGGAGCATCGTGACGGGGAGGCGCGAGATTTCGAGAAATGAGCGCGGCCTCTACGCGGCGCCCCACTCTCTGTGAATAGCTCCCCGTTAGACTGTGAGTCATGGACAACGCCACTAGTTCCCCGTGAGAACAGCCGCCGACCCCCATCCCTTCCCAAGCCGCAGTGTCCAAACCCCTTCCCCCTTTTCAGGTCAATGCCCCAATCCGGAACAGCTGAGTGAGACAGGGTCGCTTGCCGTCCCCAGCTCAACGCACAAATCATTGGCATCCAGCAACTCGTTAGGTTGAGGTTGTGAATTGAGGGGGATCACGGTAGGGATAGGGTTTACGTGGTAACTCACTGAGCGACTAAAACTTGTGGCACTAGCAACAGTCTAGTTTTTTGAGTCGGGCCAACCTGCCACCGTTCCGACTGCCCGTCGTGCCACCGATTCGCATCTGCCAGCCGACTGGCCCGAATCGGGTTTTTTAGTCTATTCTATGAAAAACCTCGCCATAGCTGCTGAACATCGTGGTCCCTTCTCACCATAGCTCTGTGACAACGCGCCCAGAGTCTAAACATTCGGTGAGAAACCGCTTGGCGTCTGCCTCCTGGCGGAAGAGGTGGCTGTGCTCAAGCAGCGCGCCCACGATCGCACGCTTGGCGGCTCGTCCCATGGCCAGGCTCCCGCACACGAAGATGTAGCCCTCGCCCTCTAGCAGGTGTCTCGCCACGAGCGCGCCCTGCTCACGCAAAGAGTCCTGCACGTACTGCACAAACACCCGCAATCAGCGCCACAATCAATTCCGAGTCGATGGAGTGACGCCAAGCACCATCAGTGAGGCAGGCGGCACTTCAACAAGCCACACTACGTACCCGTTTGGGGCGCCCCGGCACATCCGAGAAGTCGACAAAGAGCTCGTCCAGGTAGCCGCGTGAGACGGCGCGGTTGATGTCGTCCCCGTAAAGATAATCGACCTCGGGGCGCCGACAGCCGTAGAACAAATAGGCCTCGCGGTGATTGCGCTCGCCCGACTTCTCCTGCTCGTGCTCGAGATCTTGCAGAAACGCGCGAAACGGTGCGATCCCTGTCCCGGCGCTGATGAGCATCAGCGGCTTGCGGTCGTCGTGCGGAAAAACGAACGAGGACTTGAAGAACGCTGCCCGCACGCTATCAGCCCCTGGCTCGAGCGAGGCCAGGTGGCTCGAACAACGCGGCGTTGGCTGCGACTCGAGCTTGCGCAGTCCAAGAGTGATGGATACTGAATCTGGATACAGCTGGCGTGATGAAGAGACCGTGTAGTATCGTGGGGCGTTCAGTGGCGCTAACTGGTAGAATGAGGAGAAGTCGAGATGGACGGACGGGAAATTTTCCAAGAGGTCAGCCACGGTTATCCGCTGGCCCGGGCTTCGAAAAGACAACGACGTCAGGAGGCTCTTTTCTGGTTCCGAGCGAGAATGAAAAGGCCACGTACCGATCGGCTTGGATTGCAGCCAATGCATTCGGAGCCATTAGGGAGGCCACTTCATCTTCGTCAGTTGCATACGCTGCAAGGTGGCGGAGAAAGCTCGGGCGGGGCGTAGTAATTAGGTCGAGGGACCACGTGAGAGCTTCCCGAACGGAGCCGATTTCGCCAAAGGGACGCGGAAGCACGAACCCCGCCTCGTTTGTCGAAGAGGATGGTGTCGATGCCACTGTGAACACCAAATCCGGGTCGACGCGCAGATTTGCAATGACTCGGTCGATGACGTCGGCGTCATTAGGGACAAATACGGCGATATTTGAGGCCTGGTCGCGTATCTGGTCGTGCTGATTTTCGGCGACGTCGAGATCGATATGGCGCACGGATCGCACGAAGCCATCTTTAGTTGTGTGAGGTGGGCTGATCAGCTCGTTGCTCTTAATTGTGTACACGAGCTGATCGTTTTGTCGCATCTGCTGCCGCTGTTCCATTGTGGGTTCAGCGTCGAGGAATGTGATCGTGTACTTTGGCTCCGGCTTCTCTGGTTTGAGAGTCGCGGCCGAGTCGTGCTGGAGGCTCAGTTCGTACTCGAGGAGCTTTTCCTACAAACCATGTGCGCATTAGTATGGCTGAGGCAGAAGAGGGTCGTTTGGGCCGCATACTTGGTAGACCAGAAGCACGCAGTTTGGGCAGTCCAGCTTGCAGCACTCATCGTCCCGGGGAGGAATGGGTCGCTCGAGTCGCACTGCCGCGCGCGGCGTGGGCTGTCGCCATTGCCACGCGTTCAGTCCCGTACTACCGTTGCCTGCCAGCGCAAACACCCATGGACGCTTACATTTTCTTTGAGACGTCTCATGGCCATCTCACGCTCGAACTCCATGAACGCGTCCATGCCGGACGACGAGAAAAAGCGCGCCAGCGAGCGCGTCCGCTGATGCTGGTCGCGCCGTAACGGCACAGTGGTAGTCTCTGCATTTGCGGCCTGCGCTGCCGTCGCGTATACCCGCAGCACGCGCCACGGAGATCGCCGCGGAAGCCCCTGGGACAGCATTGTCTCTGGTTGTCTGTGGTGGACGTCTATCAGCCGTTTGACTACGTCAGTGAAGTCAGGACCAACGAGGATAAATCCTAATTTGGAGTCTTTGATTAGGCATGTCAAGCATGCGCGACTAGGACTAAAGTGTAGCCAACTCGTGCGGTTTGTTGAGTCAGCCGAGCAAGCTGCCGGTCTCTCCACTCGCGTGGCGACGGCGTTGATCACGGAACGTGCGGACGCCCAAGAACACGCAGAGACCGACGAGGCCGACGAGGAAGAACGTGGACAAGTATTGACCCACGCTGAAGCCACCGCTGCCGGTGGTCACCTCCTCGGCCTGTTCTGGGACATTGCAGTCGCGGGGCGTGCGACCCCACTCCAAAGCCTTGCGGAAGCTGTTGATGTCGCAGAGAGCTGTCGATAGGCAACACACTCGTCAGAATACGCGCGGTCGTCAAAATTAATCGAAAAGAGTACGCACTGCCGGCGCATTCGGGAATCTTGAGAGGCTGGCCCTGGAAGAGCAGACGCGCGGCATGGGAGCCGTCGTTGGTCTTGTAGAGTTCAATCGCCATGACGCCCGCGTATGGCGTCCACTTGCGGTCCCATTCGTCGCGCTGGATCGCCGCGAGCAGGGGCATGATGGTGGAGTCGTGAGCTACACACAAGCAGTGAATATCACCCGCAGCGGCCCACCAAGCACATCTGCTACGTACCCATCGTAATCGCAAGACGGGGCGCGGCCGAGCCGTTCAAAGCGGGGTCCAACTTGTTGAGGATCTCGGCCATCAGTGGCTGCATGGCCACCTTGGCATACCACGACTCGTTGTACGTGAGGTAGAGACCCTCTCGCACCTCAACCTCGTGGAACACGTTTGTGAACATCTCCTCGTCCACACCCTTCGGCAGTTGGAGGTCGTTGCAACGCGCGATACTCAAGCACTCAAGAATCGAATCCCACGAGAAGTTGCCGACTAACTTCTGGAAGTCTTTCTCGAGCTTGATGCGAGCCGGATCCGCCTTGTGCTTCTCGAATTCCGGCGAGTTGTTCGACAGGTTTCCGACGTATCCCATCATGGGGCAGATGCGATCGTTCCCACCGATGTAGTCGGCGGAGTAGTCGACGGTGTGCCACGCGAGCAACGAGTCGAGATTCGCACTCGACTCGTTCGGTGGGAAGAGTCCATCCACCAGCGCGTGGCCCGAGCCCACTGTCCGCTCCTGATCGTCACTGCGCAGGTAGATGCTGCCAGCAGGGGCATTCTACAGTGGCCATTCTGTGAGCAAGGCAGACGACAACTAAATAACAATATCATAGTGGCTTTCCTTGAGGTCGTCGTCGGCGAAGAGCTTCAACGGGCCATCGCCAATGTAGGCGTCGCGCAAGTACTGGCCGTTGATGAGGTGCTGCTGGCGACCGATCGGAAGCAGCGCACCGACGACGCACGACCCGCGCAGGATGTTGCCGTGGTCCAGGTACACTTTGGAGTAGACGCGACCGTAGCCCGTCTCGGACTTGTACCCAATGTCTTGCGACTACTGCACCGTCAGCCAAGATTCCTGCACGGCATACGGCAAGAAGCTTACCGAAACGATCGAAGAGCCGCAGGACCACCTGCCCTCGACAGGGTTGTTGCCGGCTCCGTCCCAGCAGAACACTCTGGCGTACGGCGCGCGGCCGCCGTGGCGAGCGACAAGCTACCACACACCACACGACTGAGTCAGCTCTCTCCATCTTCAGCCAACTCCACGCACGCCTCACCTGCACTTGCTCGAGAGACTCGACGCGCGCCGCTTGCTCGGGCGTGAGCGGCGTGATCTTGGAGCCCTTGATCTGGTCGAGGTCGTTGCAGTAGGCGTGCGGCTTCCAGCCGTCGAAGGGGCCGGCCGAGGCCGCTCCCGCGAGCGCGGCGCTGAACAGAGCAGTCGTTCGCATGGCAGACGTCAGATCTGGAAGTGGGGCGGACGTAGCCGTTGGGGAATCTTGGACGAGGATACAATACTTTCAGCCAATAATAGAGCGTTAAATGTGAAGCAGCCAATCAGAGACGAGATCGACAAACGTTTCGTGTCCTTTGAAGTGAGAGAAGCGCCGACGACGAATTGCTCCTCCCTTGCTGGCTAAAGTCCCTCGCGGGCGAGTCAGCAGCCCGCGGGCGAGTCAGCAGCCCGCGGACATGAGGGGCATATAAGCCGCCTTTAGAGAATTCTGCCGGGCGCTGCGCACTGGTCATGCGCTGGGTGTGCTGCTCTGTTTGATCGGGAGTTGTTCCCATCCTCACGCTCAACGTCGTTTTGGCGGATTTTCACAAGTCGACAAAAACAACCGGTATCGTACCGGTACAAACCGATTTCAGTCGTTTTGCCGCATGATCGCAAGACTGTCATTGGCTGAAAATAGCCTCCCTCGGTTTAAAGGTCTCCCACCTCCTCTCCCCCCTGTAGTTTGCCTCCTCTTCCGTCACTTCTGCCCCCATCATCACCAAGCGACCGACTACATCTCCGCCGCGAGAAGCGGGCGCGAGAGAGCGAGAGGGGGGCTGATCGTCGGTCGTCGTCGTGGTTCGCACGTCGCCGCTTTGACTATGGACGCCGACGTCGCGGCGCTGCGCGGCGAGCTCGCCAAGAAGCAGCAGGAGCTCAAGCAGCTGCAGGACTCGTTCGACGAGTACACGCAGTCGAGCCAGGAGCTGGAGCAGGAACTCGAGCAGGAGCTCACGCGCGCCGAGGAGCGCAATGCACAGCTGAGCCGCACGGCGCAGCGCCTCGAGCGCGATCTCGACGACCTGCGCGAGAAGCTCGACGCCACGCAGCTCGAGATGCGAAAGTGCGAGACCGAGCTGAGCGCGCTGCGCACGGAGCTCACGCGCGTCACGGCCATCAAGCGGCAGCTCGAGCAGGAGCAGGACGAGCTCACGACGCAGGTGCGCATCCTGCAGGCCACCGAGGACGATCTGCGCCACAAGATGGAGCGCGAGATGGAGGAAAAAGTGTTTTTGCTGAGCGACCAGGAGGAGCTCAAGCGCGAGCACGAGCTCGTGACCGAGCGCCTGCGCACTGAGATCATGGACCTCAAGTCGGAGCTCTTCGCCGTGCAGCAAAAGCATGAGGCGCTGCTCAAGGACCAACAAGAACAGGTAAACAACCTCGCCGCCGGCTCCCAGGCGCGGCTCTCTGACGCGTCGGATGATCGCATGGACGTCGATGACGACTCTGGATTGCCTCGTCTGTCTACGCTCCAGGAGCGAGATGAGAGCGACCGCGAGCAGCTCATTGAGACGCTCGAGCGAGAGCTTGATGTGCTCTCGGCAAGACTCCAGGAGGAGACTGAGGCCCGCGAGCGACTGGAGCTCGAATACTTGGATGCCCAAGACAATCTCGCGCAGGCGGAGGCTCTCGAGAACGAGATGACTGAGATGTCAGACGAGCTCATCGAGAAGTCCCAGGAAATCCGACAACGAGAACTTGAGGTTCGTTAATTTCCTCAGGTTTCCGATTGTTTGGGGGTTAGTCTGATAGGTGTGTGTGCACCGATAGGTTCAAAGCCTACAGGAGGCCGTGACGACGCTGAAAATGGAGAATGCGGCTCTGCTTGAAGAGAATGCAGACCTTCGGGAAGCAAAGTCGAACAACCAGGATGATTCGATGGGAGCCGGCGAAGAAGAGATTGAGAACCTGAGAGTGCAGTGTGTGCAACTAGAGGAAGCGGAGCAAGAAATGCGTGAACGCCTGGAAGACGAACAGCAACTCACAGCACAACTTCGCGAAGAAAACGACGACTTGGCCAAGCAAGTCGAAGAAAATGCTCGCACGCGACACCATCTTGAGGCTCAGCTTGATGCTCAAGTGAAGAAGAAGCAAAAGGAGTTAGAAGGACTGACAGAACTCAACGCAACACTTCGACGGCAGTTGGAATCGGCAGCAAAGAAGGCTGCTGCCCTTGAAGAAAAGGCTTCTGCAGTGTCGACGAGTTCCACCGCTTCCACGACGTCGTCATCTTCAACAGACGGCAAATCGGTGCAAAACGCTGCTCACGAAGCAGACATTCGGCGACTCATGTTTGAGATCCAATCGTTACGAGCAAATGCCACTGCCCTCCAAAATGAGAACGCTCAGCTCCGAAACAATGAACCCAACCCATCGGCTCTACTGCCAAACATTCGTGTGTCGACTGACCTACTCACACACAGCTACACTCCCGACGAGCTTGCCGCCAAGTATCTGGCTGAGCGTACCCGCAATGCTTCTCTCCTATCCCGCTTGCAAACTGTGTGCGGAAATATCCAAGTGTTCTGTCGAGTCCGCCCAATTATTGGTGAAGAAATTGCGAAGTCTTACGGGTCGAGACTGGCTGTCAACGTCGTCAACCAGTCTGATGTCGCTGCACTCGATGTTCGACCTGAGCGTGTATTCCCAGATGGAACTCAGCCTGTCGACGCAGATAACGGCGACTTGGATCTGCTTGATGCGGGCGCGACGTGGAAAGTGTTCACGTTTGATCGCGTTATTGGTCCAGAGGAGACGCAGATAGATGTGTTTCGAGAAGTCGAGCCGATCGCTCAATCTGTTGTCGAGGGTTTCAAGGCTTGTATCTTTACATACGGACAAACTGGCTCCGGAAAGACCTACACGATGGAAGGTACTGAGACCGATCGTGGTTTGAACTACCGTGTCGTCAGCCACATCTTTCAATCGGTAGTTCTTCGCGGCGCAATCTATGACCCCAACGGCATGGATGAAGAAATGCTCAACTCAGATATCCTGGATGGTGATGATCGCTCAAACAGAAGCGAGGTCTGCTACCACATTCAAGTTGGTGTTTTGGAGATTTACAATGAGACTCTACGCGATCTTGTGGACCCAGACAACGTCAAGACCCTTGAAATTCGCCAAGACCCGACGACTGGTGACATCATCGTTCCACACCTGACGATGGCTACGGCTGCATCTCCTGAGCAGACGATCGAAATCCTGCGCAGCGCGCAAGCGAACCGAGTGACCGGAAAGACTGACGTTCACGCTCATAGCAGTCGTTCGCACAGTGTTGTCATTCTCCAGATCTCCACGCGTACTTCATCGACTCCGAGCAACCAAGCGGACTCGGATGAAGTCATGAGCAGCTACGTCAGTGGCAAGTTGTATATGGTTGATCTCGCTGGTTCCGAGCGTGTGAAGAAAAGTAACGTCTCAGGCGCAATGCTCAAGGAAGCGACGCACATCAATAAGTCTCTCTCGGCCCTAGCGGACGTCATGGAAGCCTTGGACAAGAAGCAAGCTCACGTTCCGTACCGAAACTCTAAGTTGACATACCTCCTCCAGGACGTCCTCAATACATCGTGCAAGACCGTGATGATTGTCAACTGTGGACCAACGATCGAGTCGGCGAGTGAAACATTCCGCTCGTTACAGCTCGCCGAGCGCGTTCGGAACATTGTCGTCGGTCGCAACAACATCGTGAAGAACAAGAAGGATATCCTGTCTGCCAAGCGTGCGTACTCTGAAATTCAATCACTCAAGCAACAAATCCAGGTCTCTGCCCGAAAGTTCAAACAGTCGCAACAGACTGTCGTTACTCTGGTAAGTCCGTTATGTCAACTCGTGATTCTTGCCACACAGCTAACGAATCTTTTCATATCAGAAACGCGAGCAGAAGACACAATCCGACCAAGCAGCAACGGCATTGCAAAGTCGAATCAGAGCAGCGGAGACTCAGATTACAAATCTTCGCACGCAAGCGGAAACCATGAAGAGAATCAATGAAGAGCTGACTGAGCAGATCAAGCAAGAGCGTGAGGCGAAGCAAAAGGAATCTGAACAACGGGAAACAGCTCAACGTGCGCTGCGCCAGCTCAACTCCAAGTCTCGGGTGAGCACCAGCCACCAGGAATCTATCGAGCGCCAGCTCAAAGATCGAGAGGATGAGATCAAGAAGTTGCGGCAGATGCTCACCGAGGCTCGTCAGCGGACGGCGACGTCTGTGATTCCTCGTCATAAGAGCTCGCCTGCTGTGCTCAAGAAGGTACGAAGTGAGGTCGCGATGGGGCCAGTCGACAACCAGGATGAGGAGGGCGTGGAGAGTGGAGATGGCGAGAACAAGGCTCCACCACGCTCTGCACCTAGTAGGATCTCCACCAAGATCCCTGCCCCACGATTCGGCTACACTCGTCAGACGAGTGCGAGTGCCGCAAGTCTGCGGAAACCTGTCACGACAGCCTCCTCAGACGCCGGCAGTGGCGTCAGCTCCTCAAGGATGCGGCGGACCATGTCGAGCCAGGCACGCACGGGCGCGTCGTCGTCCGCTGCGAGGCGTGGATGGAAGTGACGGAGTGAGACTGATTAGTTAGACTACGTTTGAGTTTTGGCGAAGCAGAGCGCGTTCTCTAGGTAGATTATTTTGAAGCAAAAACGATTAGATTTCTGTGGTGCCTCCAGCTATAAACGCAGACTGCTGATCGTCGCCGCCAACTGAGGACTCTCCTACTGCTACCGAAGTATACTCAGAGAGCTTCGCAAGGACTCGACGTAGAAGGTCCGGGGATTGCGTGAGGTTCTCGGCCGCGTGGAGGAAGTCGAAGAGCAGTTCCTCTTCCGGCTGGTCCTCGAACTCTTGCATTAACTCAAAAACGGCTGGCTTGACACCCTCCTCAAAAGCGTCCTCGTCTGTAGCGAACACAGAGTTGGGTATCGACGAACTCGTATCAGCTTCGGTGGAGATGGTAGTGGCGACGGCAGACTGAGCGCGTCGTTCCTCATCCTCTTGTCGGGCCTTCGCGAGGCCTTGCTGGATATCTGCGGCCGAGAATCGCACGGAGCTGAAGTCCCACGCGTCGTCGTCGTTCGCAGCTGATGGACTACTGATCGAGTCCTGTTGCTGGAGATAGGCGTGCGACTCGGACTCGAACCCACTTGTGGACGCCGCAAGCTGCGGAATCGCGAGCGGCTCGGCTGGTTGCTGAACACATTTGTACAAATCAGCATCGACGGTGGTTTCCTCCTCTAAATGCCGCGCACGCACCGCGATGAGCTCTTTCACGAGAGCGATGCTCTTGGCCGACTGGATGATTGGATGAGCCAGCAGCTGACAGGCCGTCGGCCGTTCGTGCGGGTCTTTCTTCAGGCAGCAAGCAACAAAATCCACGAACTCGGGCGAGAACGCGCCGTCGAGCACGGGCGGATCACTCTTTGGAATCAGGAAGAGCACTTTCATCGGGTGGATGTTGGCGTGAGGCGGCACGCCCTTGGCCATCTCGATCGCCGTGATGCCGAGGGACCAAATATCGGCCTTGAAGTCGTACTCCGACTCCTGGATGACTTCAGGCGCCATCCAGAACGGCGTTCCGACGACCGTGTTGCGCTTGGTCATGGTCTCGGTGATCTGGCCCGTCACGCCGAAGTCGGCGAGCTTGACGTGGCCGTCGCCACTCAGCAAAATGTTGGCGGCCTTGATATCGCGGTGGATCTTGCGCTCGCTGTGGAGGTACTCAAGACCTTTGAGCAGCTCCCGGAGGATCACAGCGATTTGCACCTCCTGTAGTGGACTGTACAAGACACAGACCAACGATCAGCTCACACGCTACAGCGCCACGGAGCCTATACGAACACGTACCCAGTGCGCATGACGTCCCACACGGAGCCGCCAGAGAGGTACTCCATCACGATCCTAGCGTCCGTCGTCAGCAAGCAGCAGGAAAGCGCCCGCGTTAGACGCCACCAACTCACCATAGCTGCGCGCCCACCGTGAAGGAGCCGACGTACTGCGTGAGCTGCTCGCACGAGCACTGCGAGAGCACGTGGATCTCCTGCTGGATGTCGTCGATCTCGTCGCCGGCGGCCTCGAGATCGATGATCTTGACGGCGCAGACGCGGTCCGAGCGCGTGTCCACGGCCTTGAAGACCTCGCCGAAGGCGCCCGTGCCGATCTTCTCCAGCAGCTCAAAGTGGAGATCCATCTTCTCTCGGCGATGTGCCGAGCAGCTCCGATGGTGTCAATTAGAGCCATCTCATCTCCCTCGTCCGATGATGGAACGATACAATTGGTTAATATTCAGTCGTGAGAAACATCTTATTGGTTACAATTTCTCCCGGTATCATCAGCGGCGTGTCAGGCGCGGCGCAGCTTGGCGAGCAGGTCCTCGTAGATCTCTTCAAGCTGCCGGTACTCGGTTTCCAGAAACGCTTTCCTCCGCTCGGCGCCCATGCCTTCGACGTCTTCGGCGTGCAGCTTGAATAGCCGCTTCTTGACTTCGACGCGGTATTTCTTGTATGCGTCCTCGTCGGACTTATCGACGAACCCCAGCTTGAACAGCTCATAGCAACGCTGGACTTGTCTCTGAGTCAGCTTCAATTTCTGACGAAACGGTTAATCGAAGTGCGTCAATGATACGGGGACGACGCGAACGGACCTCCTGAACAGTGCGAATGTCGCAGGGTTGGAGGCTTGATGTGCCCTTTGCGCCGTCGACGCCGATGCTCTCACTGGGAGCGACTGAAAAGAACTTTTGCTGCATACAATGCTTGGCATCGACGAAGTCTCGGAGCTTGAGGAAGTTGCGTGCATGTGAAAAGTCATAGAATGCACACCAGCAAAATGTGTCGACATCTCACCTTGGAAAATCCGGGGACAGGATCTTCAACCGTGACCTCGTACACATTCTCGTCTGCTTGCACCTTTTTGTATATCAAATCCACAAGTCGCTCACAGTGACCTAGAATGCCATGGCAGTTTCAGCGCTCGGTGTTGGGCAAGCGTTCTTCACGAGTCTATGTGCGAACCTACCTTGCCGTTGGTGGGTCGGGAAAATCAGTGCCTGGCAAATGCGATGGGTCTCTGTCGCTGTGGATCCTGCGGACTTGCGGCTGAGAGGATTTGTGAACTTGAACAGCGTGACGAAGCCAACAGGAAGAAACTTCCTCTTCTCGCCGAGTCGCTCGTAGATGATGTAGACGACCCAGCGAGGATCGGAGTCGTCGATGCTGTCGGCTCCTTCGATAAACCACAGCGACATCGTCTGCAGGTTCTGGTGCAGTTTCTGTGCGTCCTCATTCTTGTCCAATGGACACTCGTAGATCTCAAAGTCGTGCAGCCGACCATCAATCTCGTGCGAATAAGACGAAACCAACATGCCTGGAGGCGAGAAATTCTCGGTCGCTCGCAGGTGCTTGAGAAAGACCTGCTCGTCCTGCGTGAACCCTTCAGGAAGCGACAAGCGCAGCTTCTCTACGACATTGTCGCACCTGCCACCACAGCACAGTCAGATTTGCATGCAGAAACGACGTGGCCAAGCCGCTCCCACCTGGCTTCTTTGTCTTTGTACGCGACGTTGAGCATGGCGCTGAAGTCGTACGCGTTGAAAAGCACCTCCAGCCGCAGCGCATCGTACCCCTCGATCACCTCGTCCTTCCCGAACGCGTGGTACGTGAACGCCGGCGAGAAGTAATCGATCTCGCGCGCTTCAACTTGGCCAGCATCGCCCACTTCAACAGCCGATTGTGAGGCCCACAGACATGCTCCAGCCGCGAGACTCGCGCGTACCTATCGCCAAATGCACAGCGTCGTTGGATGCCATGATCATAGAGAAGCGCACGCGCTTGGCGGCGGGGTCGGCGTCTGCCGCGTCCGTCGCTCGCTTGATCTCCATCACGTCAGCCATCGAGGTAACCGATTTGGCGGGAATCGGATCTAAAATAGTGTGGACCCCATAAATATTAAACTATACGGAGTAAAGAACACTAATTTAGGACGATGCGTGGCTGAGCCAATCGTTGGTTGTTGGCGTTCTCGTTCTTTTCGAGAAGAGCTGCTCGCAGCCTCACCAGTTCCGAATCCGCCGCCGACGTGACACGCGTACTGTCAGGCCGTTTCCCCTTGTGTTCTGTGCTGGGTCTGTGCGCTGCGTCGCCAGTGGGCTTCCCTTCCCCCCGTGAGATAAATATTGCTGCTCGCCACCTGAGCCTTGGGCTTGCATCAGTCGTATCACGGAAGATCGATTGGTCCTCGGACCATTGCGACTTTAAACCAAGCGCGAACTCCTCTAGTGTTTGTGTCTTGACCTGTCTCAACGCTACATATCCATCCACGCAATGCAGTAGTTGCCGTAGTAGTAGTAGTAGTGGCGTATGCGGATCCATCACCGATCTGGAGTCGAGTCGGTCGTGAGAGCTCTGTGCTCTGTAGGGGATGGACCACCAGGAGGACACAGATCCAACCCAACCACCCGACAGAGTCTCCTGCGCCACTCGTAGTGGTGTCTTGCTTCTCTACGCGAGCCATCGCCGTCGCTGCCACACGCGGCGGACGCGCGCGCCAAGCGGCCTTGAGAAACTCCCGTCGCCATCGTCCGGCTGGCACTGGCGCACTCCCTGATCAGGTGCGGGAGGTGTGTCCGCCCAAGCGTCACCTTTCAATACGAACATATAGTCACTAAACACAGGAGAGCTGCACTGCTTCTGACGGCCTTGACTCACCGACGACAACCTAAAGAGAGGTCACTGAAGTTCATTCTGATCTTCCCCGCCTCATTGACCAACATGGGTCGCCTCTGCGTGAACCAGTATGACCAGGGCGTCGATATCTCGCTCGAGGCCGTCACCACGCCGCTCTGCATCGCCGACTGGGCCCACACGCAGGAGCAGGTGCTGCTCGCCTGCGCGCTCTGGGTCGTCGTGCTGCTGAGCGCCGGCGCATGGACGGTCGCCTCGCGGCGCCAGCGGCGGCAGCTGCGCGCCGACGAGATCGGCTTCTCGCTCAAGTATCGGCGCTGGGCGCGCACGTCGCGCGCCGCCGCGCTCATCAACCGGCCCGTGCAGCTCGTCACGTCGCTCGGCATTTTCGGCTTCATGCTCAGCCGCTGCAGCTCGTACGAGGTCTCAACCGTCGGCTACGTGTGCATGTCGGCGCTCTACCTCGTCGCGATCGTCGACGGCGGCGTGCGCTTCCTCGCGGCGCGCTACAAAGTGCTCTACTGCTTCGCGCCCATGACGATCCTCGAGTGCCTCATGCTCGCGGGCCACTGCCAGGTGGGCTTCGGCTCGACCAAGACCATCAACGGCTTCGCCACGCGTTCGTGGCTCGACTTCTCCATCATGCGGCCCGTCTTCATCCTGCGCAGCTACCTGGAGGTGGAGAAGCACCTCCCGCGGTCCTCGCGCGGCTGGATGATGGTGCGGCTCGCGATCAAAGTGCTGCTGCTCATCATGTTCGGCGCCTCGGCCGTCTTCTTCCTCGAGACACTCGGCGAGATGCCCTTCTTCACGCAGAACGGCTTCGCGCACCTCTACTCGTGCGACTCGGGCGTGGTCACGCGCAACGGCACCGAGTGCCAGACCGAGACCTGGTCCATCATGTTCTCGTTCTACTTCACGGTCGTGACGCTCGGCACGGTCGGCTACGGCGACAACTCCCCCAAGACCGTGCTCAGCCGGCTGCTCGCGATCATGTTCATCGTCATGGGCGTGATCCTCTTCTCCATGGAGATCGAGAACCTCATCAACCTGTACAAGTCGCGCCAGATCGGCAACCCGCCCTACCAACCCAAGCCCGACTCACGCCACGTGATCGTCATGGGGAACCCTTCCTTCTCGCAGCTCTCGTCCATCTTGCGAGAGCTCTTCCACGAAGACCACGTCACAGCAACGGACCAGGAGGGCGGACGCCTCCATGCGGTCGTGTTGGGTGACCGCAAGTCCAAATTCAGGAAAGGGCTCGTCGCCAAGCTCGAAGCCGACCCGATCTTTGCCGCCAACATCACCTACGTCGCAGGCAATCCGACCAAGCCAGAAGACCTCGAGCGCGCGCTTGCCAAACAGGCCGAAGCCGTGTTTGTATTTCCGGATAAGCTGTCCGACGATCCAGCCAACGAAGATGCACTTAACATCATGCGTGTGCTCGCGACGAAGCGGTACTGCGGGTAAGGTTTTGCTTCCCGGATGTTGGTGGAGACGAGCTTTGACAATGTCTGCCTCGTTTTGTAGACCTGACGTTCGCTGCCTTGTGATGGTGTTGCGGGCCGAGAACGCGCGGCATATGCTTGCGGCTGGCGTGAGTCGAGACGATGTGATCTGTGAGAACGTGATCAAGATGGGCACGCTCGCTCAGAGCGCCGTGTCGAATGGCGCGTCGACACTGCTCTCAAACCTCGCAGCCAGTCTTTCGGTCGACCGATCGTTCGAGGCGGAGAAAGAGCCTGAGCAGACGTCACTGAAGGACATTTTCAAAGATAAATCGGCGCGATCTGACCTCAGGTTCTCGACAGTCTTGGACAACCCGTTGGCATCATCGAAGAAGCGCCACTGGCTCAAAGAGTACTACCACGGCGCCGCCAAGGAAATGTACTTGATTCGGATCTCGAAAAAATATGCCGGCATGACGTTTTCGGAGGCTGCGACACGCATTTTCGCCGAGACCGCTGGAAATGTCGTGCTAATCGCAGTGGAAGTGATGTTCTCGAACACAAACGACGAACTCGGGACCCCGCGTACAAGCGACTCGCGTGTGCTGCTGAATCCCGGAAGCAGTCTCATCATGGCTGAATGGATGCAGTGCTACGTTATCGCCGACGACTTGGGAGACATCATTGAACACCACATCTGCCCAGACGATATCACGCGCGAGGAGCTCATGCGCAATGGTGGCATGGCCAATACTCACGATGGAATGAACGAGACGTTCATCGAACCTGTGGCCGATGGCTCAGCAGACGAAGAGGACGACGATTCATTCCAGAACGTGACCGCGTATGCATCACTCTCTACTCCCAACGCGAATCACCATTTCGTCGAAGCTACAAACCTTCGCCACGAGACGGTCGGGGAGTTGCGTCAACGTCGCGCCGACAGGGTGAGATATCGCATGGCTTCCGCCGCATCCAATTCGTGTCCTGACGATATCTGTTTGTCTTTTCGACTAGGGGACTGGCCGAGGCACTGAGAGCGTTGTGTTGGTACGTTGGCGCGTCCGCTGCTTGTTCGGAGTAGGTCGCTGATGTAGGTTCTCTCAATGCGCAGGATCGATCTTTGCGTTCAGTGGCGCTCAACTTTGCCCTTGAAGGTCCTCATCAAAGTGATCCGATGGGCTTAAGTCTCGGCGGAGCTGTGGCGAATGACAACTGTACCTCGATCTACGGCGCGCGCAACTACCTCCACTTCACGGATGCTCGGCGAATGAGCAGCTCTCTGTCATCGCTGGACGGCGCTCCAGCCCCAACGCTCGAACCACCTCCACTAGACGTTTTGCTTAACCCTCGCCACATCGTAGTTTGCAGTTTTCTTGGTGAAGATTCGCTCGCGAGCTTGCAATGGTTCATTCTACCACTGCGAGGAGTATACTCCAACGGTGGCCACCCACCAATCACGATCTTGGACGCGGCGGAGTCAACTCCAACAGTGACAGCTTCCTTGGCAAGCTTCAATGACGTGGTACGTGGTGGCAGTCTATTTCCAAGACTAAATCACGCCCGAACTCACCCCCTGCGTTTGCTATACTGTAGTATTATGTTCGTGGAAGTCCACTCGTCCACGCAGACTTGCAGCGAGCAGGCGCAAAGGCAGCAAGTGCGGTGATCGTGCTGGGCAAGCGAACCAAAGATGGAATCATGCGGACTACGGGCGATGACATCGAGACCTCGATCATCGACGCGGAGGCGATTTTCTGCACGATGCTTATCGAGCTGAAGATGGACTTTACGAGGCTGTTCACGATTACAGAACTTTCCGACGAGTCCAACTCCAAGTTTTTGGGAACCTCATTCCAGCTGAGACCACTGGTATTGCCTGGCCAAACGAGGCTCGAGGAGGACACGTCGGGCATTAAGGAGCTGGATGAAAGCGAGAGCACGATGTCCTGGTGGGAGTACTTGCTTCTGAACGACATCCCTCAGCAGAAGTCCGAGAAGGCCATTTTCGGACTGCCGTTATACATGTCGGGACGCCTTCTGCACCCTGAGCTTTGCGAGAACATGCTTGTTCAGGTAAGCGTGTTTGTATGAGCCCAGTCTCATACAATCTCTCTCAGAGTCGATCTACGTAGACGTTCTACAACCCATCGATCCATAAGATTATCCGGCAACTTGTGGGTGGGCCGCGCTGCACAGGTGTGATCCGGTCGTATGCGATTCCCAAGAAATTCAAGGTAAGTCCGATTAGTGCGAGCTATTGAGACGAGGATAGCGGTTTACGGAGTCGACCGCAGAACGAAGCAACGTACGGGGACCTGTTTCACACGTTTGCATCTTCGAGTTACTCTGGCTTGTGCCTTGGCGTGTATCGGATGTCGACTCAGCCTGTGCGTGCTGGCAAGACTGTCGAGCTGCCCATCGTTTTGGTGACGCCCGAACCAGACTTCGAGGTCGTCAGCAGCGACAGGCTGTTCGTTTTAGTTGGCGTACACACGCTCGCGCGGGCGGCAATGTGCATCCAACGCTTCTACCGCCGCAGTCGACGGAGTGGACTTTCCCCTGGACAATCGTCTCAAGCAGAAGGAACTACTCAGACGCCAATGCTGGGGCATTCAGTTTTGTTCCTCGACCCGCGAAGCCGGATCTCCAAGTACCTGGCGCCAAAGTCCAAGAGCGGCTTCGAGATCCTCAACGTTCCGAAGACCCAGCGCCGCTCACTGATCGCCCAGGAGTCCAACTCATCGTTCCGCAGCTTCTATGTGTGACAAGATAGAGATTGTAAAACAAAAAAAATGAACGTGCACTGTGGATGGTTATCTTCGCTGGCGCTTGCTCCTCTGGTTCTTGTTCTTCTGGCGCGCGAGTGGCTGCTGCTTGCGCTTCTTGTCGTTCTCACTCGCCGGAGCAGCCTTCTTCTCTTTGTTCTTCTTGGTCGGAGGAATCCCCAGCTCTTTTTTGGCCGCCGCTTCTTCACGCTTCTGCTGCATCTTCTGTATACGTGCTTCCTGCTCGAGCTTCTCCTGCAGCGTCGGCGTGAGAATCAAATACGCCTTGGCCAGCAGCTCGGACGTCATGGGCTTGAGCGCGTCCACGTTCTGCGGCGTCTTGTTCTCTCGCGACGCCGGCACAAACACGAACGTCTGCGAGTCCCAGATCGGGAACGAGCCCTTGGACATCACCTTCTTGTTCGAGTAACCTGGGTAGAGGCAGCGGTCGAAGACGACCGACTGCGCGTGGTCCAGTCCGTTTCGAGCCGCGATCTCCTCCATGCCCCACTGACTGAACGGAGGCTTGGTCTTGTGCGTCACGTGGACCTCGCCGGTCTCGGTGAGCATGGTGGCGACGTGCTTGAAAAAGTCGTTGAGCAGCGTCTTGTTGAGCTCCATCTCCTCGTTCTGTCCGTCCTTGCCGCGCGGCACGCGCACGCAGGGAAAGTTCCACAGCACGCGATCAAACTTCCCGAAAGCGGCCATCTGCGTGGCGTTGGTTGCGTCGACTTCGTGGTGAACCGCGACGTGCGTCATCCCCGCGAGCTCCTGGAGAATGGACTCGCCGTCCGGATACGTCTCAACAACCGACGCGCGGCTCTCGTGGGACGTCACGACGAGCGTCACGCCTTCTTTCGACTCGGCAAACGCTCGCGCGAGCGCCAGCGAGAACGAGAAGTTGCCGTCGCCGACCGTGAGGATGCGCTTGACGAAGCGCTCGTCGTAGAGGCCAATGGCGCCACTCGGCGCCGTCTTCTGCTCCTCCACGGGCTCAGATGCCGGCACGGCCTTGGGCTCTTTCACGGCTTTGGCGCCGTTGAGCAGCGTCGTCTTGGACTCGGCGGTCTTGGTGCCTTCGATGCGGATGCGCGGACACATCTCTGGGCGCTGGTTGGGCAGCAGGCCCGGCCGCGCGTGGAGCACGAGCTTGTATCCGCAGGGGATGCAGCGGCGCTTGAGCGCGCAGTCGAGCGTATCGGCGTGCGCGAAGAGGTTCTCAAGCGAGCGGCGTGTCTCCTGCGGCGCGTCGTCGGTCGTCGGCTTGCGGCCCATGATGGCGAGCTGCTGCTTGAGCCAGTCAATAGAGATGGAGCCATGTCACTATATGTGGAGTCACTATAGTGGAAGATGAAAATAGTGTGGTCCACGCGAAGATGGCGAAGAACTTGAAGTCACTTGAGTGGCGTTAAAACCTCAAATCGAAGGTGGAATCGACGTCAGCCGAACGGCGTCACTTCCATCTGTTATCTCAGTACATCTGTCCTCCAATCTCACTTTTCCAGCCCCCCCTTCCATTCCCATTCCCAACTCAGGAAGCTCCCGCCGAGCAGCGCCGCTCGCTACGATGGACCAGCTCATCCCGATCATCAACAAGCTGCAGGACGTCTTCTCGGCCATCGGCCAGTCGCCCATCAACCTCCCGCAGATCGTCGTCATCGGCTCGCAGAGCAGCGGCAAGTCGTCCGTGCTCGAGAACATCGTGGGCCGCGACTTCCTGCCGCGCGGCTCGGGCATCGTCACGCGCCGGCCGCTCGTGCTGCAGCTCTACAACATCTCCCACGAGAAGCCAAAGGACCCGGAGGCCGAAGAATGGGGCGAGTTCCTCCACGCGCCCGGCCAGAAGTTCACCGACTTCAACGAGATCCGCAAGGAGATCGAGCGCGAGACGGACCGCATGACGGGCAAGAACAAGGGCATCTCCAACAAGTCGATCAACCTCAAGATCTACTCGCCGTACGTGCTCAACCTCACGCTCGTGGACCTCCCGGGCGTGACCAAAGTGCCCGTGGGCGACCAGCCGGTCAACATCGAAGAGCAGATCCGTGACATGTGTCTCGAGTTCATCGCCAACCCCAACTCGATCATCTTGGCCGTGACGTCGGCCAACACGGATCTCGCCAACAGCGACGCGCTCAAGATGGCGCGCGAGATCGACCCCGAGGGCGTGCGCACGATCGGCGTGCTCACCAAGCTCGACCTCATGGACGACGGCACGGACGCGCTCGACATGCTCCAAGGCCGCATCATCCCGCTCAAGCGCGGCTTCGTGGGCGTCGTGAACCGCAGCCAGGCCGACATCAACAACAACGTCTCGATCCGCGACTCGCTCACGAAAGAAGTGGGCTTCTTCAAGAAGCACCCGGCGTACCGCGGCATGGCCTCGCGCATGGGCACGCAGTACCTCTCCAAGACGCTCAACACGATTCTCATGCACCACATCCGCGACTGCCTCCCGGAGATCAAGAGCAAGATCAGCACCATGGTCAACGACCTCGACGTCGAGCTCGGCGAGATGGGCAGCCCGACCGAGTCGATGACCAAGACCGATTTGGGCGGCTGCCTGCTCAGCCTCATCTCGCACTTTGCAGCCAACTTCACCAACTCGCTCGACGGCCGCAACCACTCGCTCAACGGCGTCGAGATGAACGAGCTCTACGGCGGCGCGCGCATCAGCTACATCTTCAACGACATCTTCACCAAGGCGCTGCAAGAGGTGAACCCGTTCGACGGGCTCACGGACGACGACATCCGCACGACCATCCGCAACGCCAACGGCCCGCGCCAGTCGCTCTTCGTGCCCGAGGTCTCGTTTGAGCTGCTGGCCAAGCGCCAGATCAAGCGCCTCGAGCAGCCGGGCTTGCAGTGCGTCGACCTCGTCTTCGACGAGCTCCAGCGCGTGACGTCCCAGTGCGAGACCATGGAGCTCTCGCGGTTCCCGGAGCTGCGCGACCGCGTGGTCGAGGTCGTCAACACGATGATGCGCGCGTCGCTCGTGCCCACGCAGTCGATGGTGACCAACCTCATCCAGATCGAGCTCGCCTACATCAACACCAACCACCCAGACTTCATCGGCGGCAGCCGCGCCGTCGCGCAGCTCATGGAGAAGCTCCAGCGAGAAAGCCTGCAATCGCAAAACGACGTCAAAGACCCGCGGAGAACAGGGTCGGGTCAGCAGCAGGTCGTCAAGCCCGCGGTGCCTGCGGTCGAGGAGAAGCAGGACTCGGGGCTGATGTCCTACATCTTCCCGGGCAACAAGAAGGGCAAGGCGTCGACGCCCACGGGCGTGGATGGATACTCGAAGGCTCCTGTTGTCAAGCTGCCGCAGGTGCCGACGAGCATGCGCCAGTCGGAGGAGCCCTCGGACCGCGAGCGCATCGAGACGGAGATCATCAAGAGCCTGCTGGCGTCGTACTTTGACATCGTGCGCAAGAACTTTTTGGATCTCGTGCCCAAGGCGATCATGAACTTCATGGTCATCCACGCCAAGGAGAACGTGCAGAACGAGCTCGTGTCGGCGCTGTACCGCGAGGACAAGCTCACGGAGCTGCTGAAAGAGACGGGCGACATCGCGGCGCGCCGCGGGAACTGCTACGAAATGCGGATGCTGCTGCAACGCGCGCTCGAGATCGTCAACGAAGTGCGCGACTTCAACACCTTCAAGTAAAACCCCGAAGAGATGCTCGTCTTTTAATCTCTATTTCCACCGCGACGAATAGAAGCTCGTGAACGCGAAGCCCACGACCCCTACGACAAATCAACAGCGTTGTGTCGGACGAAGCCGAGGTGGGTGGCAGATCGAGACATGGCCGCCGCTGGCACGGCCGCGCCTGGCCGCCTCGCTCGTCTTCATTTTTTATTTCTCTCAATGGAACCTCTGGTTGGGTTGACTAGCGTCTTACCGAGATCTCTTGACGTGTGCTACTCGTGCTGCGTGACTAGAACATCCCGGCAAACTCGGAGGCGACGAACGGCATGGCCGTGGGCGGCAGCGACGAGGCCAGCCCAAGCCCCGAGGACGCCGCAGCAGGCGCTGGAGATCGGGGCTCGAGACACTTGGCCAGCAGATCCTGCACGCCCAGCGAGTCCTTGGCTCGCTGCGAGTGGATCGCTGTCTGCACGAACACGTCTCCCGCCGGAGGACGAGTCTGCACGAGGTACTGCACCAGCGTTGCGACGTGCTGGACGATCTCGCCGCGTCCCGTTTGCTGCGCCTGCGCGTGGAGCTCGGCGAGCGCCGCGACGGTGAGCCGCCGCGACACGTGCGACTCGAGCAGTAGCTGCTTGGTGAGCCGAAGCGCGAGCGAGCGGAACCACGTCGGGTCGGCACTTGGCTGGGCGACGTACGAGGCGCCGACGCGTGCGAGGAAGTCGAGCGCACACTGGTGGACGAGCTCGGCCGTGGCGTGCAGCGCGTGGTGCTGGCAGTCGAGCACGGCGTTGACGGTCTCGAAGACCTCGCTGCCCAGGGGCGCGAGGCACTTGCGCAGCGCCGTGGTCCAGATCTTGACGAGCATGGGCGCGTGCCACGCGCACGGGTGGGTCTCGAACCAGAGCCGCGTCACGCGCTGGCACTTGCGCAGCATCTCGACGTCCACGGCGTGGCGGTGGAGGCTCGGATTGGTCACGGCGCGCTTGAAAAAGGCCTCGGCGATGAACTGGCGCGACTCGGGCTGCACCTGCTGCGCGGGCAGGCTCAGCAGGCGCGCCATGAGCCTCTCCCACTTGGCGTCGGCCTTGCCCGGCCGCGGCAGCAGCCAGACGAGCGCGCGCAGGCTCTGGCACGCCACGAACGGGTTGGCGTGCGTGAGGAGCTCGACGACGTGGTCCGTGATGCGGTCCATGAACTGCGGCTGGTGGTCCATGTAGTCGGTCATCTGCAGCACGCTGCCGTCGAGCGCCTCGGCCGTGGACTGGACGGCGCGCACCACGCGGTGCAGCTGCACGACGCTGCTCGGCTCTTTGAGCAGCTTAAGCAGCACGCCGGCGGCGACTTGGAAGAGCGAGACGCCTGCTCGTGTCTTCATGATACACGCGTCGGCGTCGGCGTCCTGCACGGTCTCCTCCACGGCCGCGAGCACCACGGCCTTGGCCAGCGGCGAGGCGTCGCTGGGCGACGGCGCGGCACAGAGGATGTCGAGGAAGAGGTCCTGGAGGCGACAAGCCAGCGCGCTCGAGACCGTGACGCCCTCCACGCGCTTGCGCTGGCGAGCGATCGGCGAAGGCGGCGGCGAGACCCCGGCGGCTTCTCCTCCTGCGCCTGGCACCGGGTCGAAGGACAAGTCGAGCAGGTTGGCAGCGAACGACTGGCGCTTCTGGCCGGCCGAGCTGCGCGTTCTCTCGTCGCCGTCGCTCGGCGGCAGGCGGCGGATCTGGCCGCAGAGACGCAGCAGATAGATGGTCGCGAGCTGGTCGCCCACGCGCAGGGACGGCGGGCGGAACTTTGTGAAGAAGGCCTCGACGCTCGCGGTGACCTGCCGCGCGTGGTCGGTCGAGAGCTCGAAGAGCCTGAGCAGCGTGCCGGCGGCGTGGCGCGAGGCCACGGCGTGGGGCAGGAACGCGGCCTGCAGCAGGCTCTCGAGAAAGTGCGCGCACTGCTCGTCGTACGCGAGGTGGAAGCGCACGCAGTGGAAGGCCGCCGCGAGCGACGCGAGCTGCGCCGGGAACTCCTTCTTGGCCGTGATGGTCGCCGAGACCTTCTTGTCGCCCGTGAGCAGCCCCCAGACGGGCGACTTGTGCACGAGCGGCTTGGTGCGCAGGACGAGCGCGTCGGTCGCGTTGAAGACGCGGCTCAGCAGTCCGTAGAGCCGCAGGCACGCGACCTGCCGCGGCAGACTCGCGTGGTTGAGCTCCTGGGTCTCGAGCACCTTGAGCAATCCGCTGGCCATGGAGAGCGACAGGTCGAAGCTCTGCGCGCGGCCGCCCGCGAGCGCCTGCTGGTGGTAGCGCTGCTCGAACTGCTCGACGATGCGCGTGAGGAAGCAGAGCACGAGCCGCGCGATGCGGAGGTCGTCCTTCTTGTCCTTGAGGTGCGTGAGCAGCGCGACGAGGTCTTTGAGCACCGAGTGCGGCACGCGCGCGAAGGACGGCGAGACGTAGAAGAACGAGAGCTCGCGCAGCAGCTCGCTCATCTTCTTGGACGCGTAGTCCTTGGACGCCAGCAGCTTGGAGAGCTCGTTCATGAGCTGCTGCTCGGAGCGGCACTTGCGCAGCAGGTACCCATTCATGGCCGACGCGGACGGAGAGGACCTGCTGGCGACTCGAGTAGTGCTGTGCAGAGGATCTCGCAATAATGGCGCGTGACCTTTCAAGATCGGAAATGATATTCCACCAATGATACAGCCGCGAGCCGCCAAGCACGAAGAAGGAGCCTCTTCCCTTGTGCACTCGTGTGACTCTACGCGATGGCCATTCAGAGGTGGAATTGACAGATAACGCGTGGAGTTTTGAGTACAATATATCAACACAGAGGACAATTCCACTTGAACTGGCCATCGCGTAGAGTCCCATCGTTCCAAGCCTTCAGTAGAGAGACCTATCCTTCGTCAACTAGCGCAATAGACACGGCCCTCTTACTCGCGCAGCTTGATTTGCTGTCGGTCCTCGTACGCCTTCTTCTTGTCCTCCTTGCGCTTGCCCGACGCCAGGTACGCGCCGATGCCCATGGCGATGACCGTGCCGCCCTGCGCGACCACGCGCGCCTGCATGAAGCGGTTGCCGAGCTTGGACTTGCCGCGCTGGAACGAGAAGAGTCCGCCGAGCAGCACTCCCGCCGTGAGCAGACAGCCCGCCGGCACGAGCGGCTCTTCCTGGCACCGCTCCCAGAAGCTCTTCTTGCCCGTGATGGCCTGGTTCATCCAGCTGAAGTCGCCCACCTGGTGGTTGTCCGCGCTGCCGCCGGGTCGCTCCATGGTGCTTCGAGGCGGTAGACAGAGAGATCGGGAGTGGCGTCGCTGGAGCCGTCGGGAAGAGCTCGTTTAACAGGCGGAGCTGCTCGGAATTCGGAATGCGCCGCTGACGAGATGAGGAGGGCCGACTCAGATCGTCATCATCTGATGCGATGATGGGTTCTTTCAATGCCGTCCGACGTAACGCGATGGGATTGACCAAACAGAAAGCTGAGTCTGAGGAAAGAGGTAACGAGTTGAAGAGGGAAGAGATCTCTTGAAAGCGTCTCTTGAAAGACAGAACCCTATAAACAGAGAAGAGTGTGTTAATAACAGAGAAGAAGTTGAAAAATACACAAATCTGGCATTTCTACCAATAATATCATCGCGGTTAGGTGACCAAAAGACAGGCGACGCCGATTCGACTAATCGTTCCGGAGCTTTCGCTCCTGTTTGTAGCGCTCGCGCCCGCTCCGCTGCGCTTCGCTAGGGGGCTCAGGAGATAGCGCCCTCCGCTTCGCTCCGCGGCTACCGACAAATAGATCATGTATTCTGGTGGGTGCGGCGTCGCAAGAGATCATGCTCCGGGAGGTACCCTACCCCCCCTGCTTGGGCTCTTGCTCCAGTCACAGGAGGGATGACACACCCTTCTCTGTTGTCTACATTTTTCGAATTTTTACTCTGTTTTGGGGGTTTTGTCCTCTTGAAAGGGTTACGCTCTAGTGTGAGAAGGCATCGAGCAGGCGGATGCCACCGTCGTAGCCTCCAACCAAGAGCGTGGACGCCCACTGCGGGTGGAACTCTGCTGCGGCACACGGCGTCATGACCGCAAACGCCGAGATCTGTCGCACCACCCGCTGGGTCTTGCAGCAGTAGAGCACGACGCGGCCGTTGATGTCGCCCGAGACCAGCAGCGAGCCTGTGGAGTTGAAGCTGCAGCCAACGCTGTATCCCTGCACGTCGTGGCCCGTGGAGAAGCTGCACTTCGGCTTGAGGCGCTTGTACGGAGCCTTCGCAGAGAACAGTACGACCTCGCTCTCGGTGGACTGGCCCGCGAGTGCTCGTCGTTGGGGTGCAGACTTAGACTCGTGAACGCGCATAAGTCACTGTGGAGATGGTCTGCGAGCATGGCGGTGGAGCGGAAGTCCCACACAGCCAGCGTCTGGTGGCTCGTATCGCGAGCCGAGAGCGCACAGCTTGAGACGAACGTGGGGTCCGCGTCTTGGTCTGGTAGGAAGAGCAGATCGTGGATCTCGCCCGTCGCTTTCGTTGTGTAGGCTACAGCGACATTCTTCTCGTCCATCCGGAGGTCGCGCTGCAAGATGCGGCCTCTGCTGGTGCCCAGCAGCGACACTTGTGGGTCGCTCGCGTGCGGACACCTTGCTCGTTCGCCGAGAGGACGTGTCGTTGGATGACTTGCGCTCGTTCAACGTCGGCGTAGACCGCGTGGCCGTCGAAGCCTTCGCTCCACACGTGCTGGCCGTCGATGGACCACTTGGCACTCTTGACGCCGTTGTGGTGGTGTTGAAGTTCTCTCCGGCAAAGCGAGGAGACCGCCGTCTCGCCGTTGGTGTAGTACGAGCGAGGCAGCGACCACACGCTCACGGAACTTTCCATCGAGGCCGACAGGAATAGCGGCGGGTACCGAGGATTCCACTCGACGCAGCTGATGGCGCTGCCGTGGCCGTCGAAGCGATCGGCGTGCTAGCGCTTGCCGTCGTGCTCGTTCGAGGCCGATGCGACGCCGTCACGAGCCGCGCGAACTCCACAAACAGCGGACTGCCTGCGGTCGCTCTCGGTGGAGGTTGCGCCTCTGTTTTCTGTTTGTAGGACACGGAACAAGGTCCCGCGGCCGGTCGCTTGGGCTCGTACGGCGCGTACTTGAAGCGGCGCTCGGCCGCCGTCCCGCCATTGCGCGCCGCCGCCTCGGCTCTCGTGGCGAAGCGCTCCGCGATGGCCGCGCGCGCCGTCTCCTCTCGCCGCCTTCGCGCCTCGTCGCTTTCGTTCTGCTCCTCGTCCTCGGAGCAAGAAGACGACGCGGCGAGGAGATCCATTCCGCGGATTCCCACCAATCACGATCGGGAATTTGATGCAAGCAAGGACTTGTATTGAAGGGGCTTCGAAGTGTAGCCATGTCAGCGACTGCATTGCCAGCTCAGCGACTGACAGCACAGGGCTGTCGGTTGTGTTGGTCAGCACAGATTGAGAAATGTCGGGAGAGGCAAGTGGAATTTCATTTTTGTTTTCTTTCATTCCTGCGGATCAACTTCTCGAGATCCAGCCTGCTACGATCGCCACCGACAGACTTTATCGACGCCGACGCCGTGCCAATATATTTAATTCTTTCGCACTCTCTCACTGCGAACCCATCGCCACCACGCCACGAACCATCCTCAGCCAAGCTCACTCGGCCTCCTATCCACTGACCGCTCGCTCACATCAAGACTCATCGACGACCCTCCTTCCCCCGCGCGCCAGACCCCACACGCTTCGCTCTCATCTCGAGCGGTCGCACTTCTTCACGTCCGGGAGCTACTCGCGTACACCAGACCACGCCCCTCACCACACAGTCAATCCGAGCCACACCACCACGACCACGATCACGACAGGACGATGACGACGATGACGACGACGACGAGAACAAGCCCACATTACATCTACACGTCACGACACGACACGACACGACACGACATGGAACAGCACGAACGGCACGAGCCCGCGGCGGAGCAACACGAGGAGCGCCTCCGGTCTTCTCACGAGGAGCAGGACTCTGAGCATCTCACCCGCGGTACCTTGCACCGCCGCGGCCACCACACCGCCGCACATTCCTTCCTTTTCCACACCACCAACAACACCAACACGCTCACACGGGCCAGTCCTCAACGTCCTCGTCGTCCTCGCCATCGTTGTCGCCTGCGTCGCTTCGTTCTCCGCCGCTGGTGGCCGGCTCGCCGCTTGCGTGACTCCTCTTTCTTTTGCTTATTCTACTTCGATGACTGTGTGGAGGGAGTGTTCTTGCGCTCTTGGAAGGTCTGGTGGCCGATCCCGGTGGTCTGGTCTTGCGGTCGATCGATCGAGGGGGAAGTAATCATGGAGGAAAGACAGTCCCAGGCCGGACTGCAACTTCGTCGATGAGTACCTGGTGCGTCAGCGAGGGAGCGGTCAGTAGGTTAGTCATTCTGGTTCATTTGTTGATGACAGCAGTAGTTGCGTCCATCGCAGAACAACAGGACACGAGTGAGCAGATCTAGTGGCTGCTTCACTGGCTGGTTGAGGGTTCGTTGACGCGGTGGCTGATGGGTCAGTGAGAGTCGCTTCCTTCGCTTCTGCGAGCCACAGCAACTCGGCGGGCGCAGGCGTCTCTGCGATTGGACGCCTAAAAGCACCAGCGACGTGGCGCCTCCTTCGGCTGCGTTTTCTTCAGCTCTGGCTTGGACTTGGACGGCGGCAACGTGGGCTGCGACTTCTTCAAATTGGACAGCAGTGCCTTGGACACTTGTCGCGACGCTTTTGGCTGCTGTGGCTGTGGCTTTGCCTGCTGTGGTGTTGGTTGCTGTGGCTTTGGCTTTGGATGCGTTTGTGCCTTAGCTTCAGCCTTCGCCTTCGCCGTCGTCGCTGCCTTCGTCTTCGGCCCTGGCTCGCCTTTCGTGTGCGCCACTCCCGTGGCCATCGCTGCAAATGTCAGTTGCTCTGAGCCATGCACATCCACAGGAGATTCGCGTGGCATCTGCGAAGCTACGCTGGCACGGCGGACCCGCTCTTCTCGCGCTCGATCCAGGATGGCTGCCGGAACCACGATCTTGGGACGCACAAGTCGAGACACAAAGACGCCCGCGCGTTCCATTCTAGCATCGGCACCAAACACATCTTCAGCCTCGCCTGCTGCCTCTTCATAGCACGACGACGACGTGGCGTCTTCTTGGTCGTACGGATCGGCGGCGGTCGCTTGTTGACCATAGAGCGCGTCTCGATCGACTGTGCACGAGGCAGTCTCGTCAACAAAGCGCGCGAGCTTCTCGAACAGCGCATCGTTCTCGCTCTCGAGCGCCTGGAGCTGCTGCTGCAGCCGCGCGTTCAAGTCATTACTCTGCCGGAGCTCCTGCTCCAGCTCCGCTTCCACCGCGGCGCTGGACGCCGTGTACACGTCCAGCAGGTCCTGCACGCGCTCGAGTTCCAGCTTGGT
>JAADVR010000359.1:0-33512 GCA_023335855.1 Pythium scleroteichum | reverse complement strand
GGAGTAATTGGCTCTGGAGTAGTCGGAGCTGGTGTCGTTGGTGCAGGGGTTGTCGGTGCCGGTGTTGTTGGCGCAGGAGTTGTCGCCATAGGCGTTGGTGGCCACGGGATCGGCCCAGCACCAGACACCTCGTTCAACACCACTTTCTGAGCGTTGCTACCCGCATCACACTGAGCTGTCGCCACATTCTTCGTACCACTTGATACACCGAAACCCACATTCAAACAGAAATCGCGATGCTCCCACGTCGACAACAACTTCGTCACCGAGTTGTACACAAACTTCTGGTGGATGTTCGACCCATCACACGCCTTCAGCGACCACGCTTTCACTCCGAACTTGTACGTATCACCGTCATTCACACACTGCGTTGGATCACTCCAGTACCGAATCTGTGCCGTATCCAAGTCGTAGAAGAACCACAAGCTCGCAGCTGTTGAGGCCGATGACTTGGACACCATCTTGAGTGTGTTTTCACCCAGGCACGTGTTCGTGTTCGACGACAAACACAGCGTGAAGGCCACCGGTGTTGAGAACACGGCTGGGAGGATGGTGTCCGTCGGAGCCTGGGCGACAAACTGCTGGTCACTACTCGAAAAGTCGCAGTTGGTCAGCGTCACTCGAGACTCCCCTGGAAGCCACCCGCCACCGTCAGTCAAGCATTTGTTTGCCGTCGGGTTCTTCAGAACCTTCAGAGCCTTGTCGTACGTGAACTTCTGATTGTTGCTGGTAGTGTCGCAGCCATCTAACACGATTGGAGACGACGACGACGAACTAGTCGACACACATAGGCTCGGCTTCGACACACTCTTGATTTGCTTTATCGACGTCGAGTACACGAACGTCTGCTGAGTCAGGTACTCGCCACACGGGCTTACACGGAATCCGGCCACACCAGCCGACAGACCGCCTCCGTCCCCCAAACACATGTTCGTCTTCACCGACGACCGCATCACAAACGGCAGCCCACTCGTGAAACGGTCCGGGTCGGGTGTCGTCGTCGCGACAGCAGCAGTCGTCAGCGGCGCTGCTGGTGCCAACCCCGCGCCAGACACCACACCCAACACCACCGTCTGGGTCGCGCTGGCTGTATTGCACTTGCCGGTCGCCACGTTGCCTGTTCCGATCGCCGAGTTCGACGCCATGTCCACACACAAATCGCGATGCTCCCATGTCGACAGCAGTTTCGTGACCTCGTTGTACACAAACTTCTGGTGGATGTTCGAGACGTCGCACGTCTTCAATACCCATGCCGCCACACCGCTGCTGTATGTTTCGCCGTCGTTGATGCACAACGCTGGCTGATTCCACGACCGGATTTGTGCTGTACCCTGGTCGTAGAAAAACCACAGCTTGTTTTGGCTCGAGATACCCGACTTGGACACAGACTTGAGAGGAGTATCGCCGAGACACTTGTCGGGTGTCGTGGACAAACAAATCGTGAACGCGCCGCCACTCGAAAACGCCGCAGGTAACAACGCGTCGCTAGGTGACTGCACCACGAACTGTTGGCGGCTGTTGCTGCTGGCCGAGCAGTCAACGAGACTGACCCGCGTCTCTCCAGGCACCCAACCGCCGCCGTCGTCCGTGCACTTGGATGTCATCGACGCCGACGTGAGCCACTTGTTGGTCGCGTCGTACAGGAACCGTTGTTCGCTTGCGCTCAGATCACACACCTTCATCGAGTACTGCGCGGTCGTGCCCACGCCGTTCGTAGCCACACACAGCTCCGGTTTGGACGCGCTCTTGATCTGCTTGGTGCTCGAGTCATACTGGAACACTTGCTGCGGCAAGTACTCTCCGCACGGAGTGAGCTGGAATTTGGTCTCGTCGGCCACGGTCCCCCCACCGTCACCAAGACACATGTTGGTCTTGGCCAGCGACCGCAGCAGGAACGGCGAGCCGCTCGTGAAGAGGCTCGTCGTCACGAGTTCGCGGTGCCGAAGCCGAGGGGCCTTGCCGTTCACGTGCACGTCAACCACAGAGCCAGCGCGGGTCCCGTCGACCAGCGCGGCGGCAAGCGCCACGACAGAAGCAACGAGCTCGATCTTCATGGTGTTCTCGCAGTGCCCAGCGCAGGAGGAAGCTTGATCTTCGAACCGGACGAGGCGAATTGCAGAGTGATCGCCACCGCTCTCAGCTTCACCCGCGCCTCGACAGCCACCGTCGCGTCGATCCAGCCGCCCGGGACGGCGTCGACCCTCATCGCACTTGGCGTGCGACGTCGTGCGGTCAGTCGCGCGCGCGTCTCGCCATGCGACGGCGCTTAAGCTTAGTAGAGCAAACCATCACGTCCGTGCTTGCAACGAACTGCCAAGAATAGGGGGAGAATGGACCTTGGTGAGATAGAACGTTTTTATTGGTCAAAAATTCAACTAGCGGATGTTGATTGGATGATATATCGAAGTCAAAGGCTGCAGGGTGTATTTTTGCGTCGTCGCAAAAGGCGGGATCGCAGTGGAAAGCGCCGCGAAAGCGACGTTGGGCATCGATAGGCGAGGTCGAGACACCGCTGTCCCACGGGTGCGTGCCAACGTCCATCTACCTGCTAAGTGTGTTGTCTATTCGTAGCCGCGATGGTCCGGAGAGGGCTGATCTTAACGAGGTTCCCGGATGCGACTCGATGAGACGGTGGAGGCCACTGAAGGATCCCTGGCGATTATTGAGAAGAAATAGTGGGAGCTGGACTGAGAAGGCGAGGGATGCACAGCTCAATGCATATGCGGATTCGTCGAACTAAGTTGTAGACGCTACAGCAGTTTGAATCCGTCTGGGATCTGCCGCTGTGATACCATTCCCAGCAGTCCCGAGGAGGAGGCTGCTGCCGGGCACAAAAACGCACACCTGAGCAACGCAGAGGCGACATTAGCCAGCGGAGTGTGATACATAGCCATGTGTCTGAAGTGGGCTGGTGTCGACAGGCTGGCCGGCCGGATCGGGTCACTTTGTGGATTGTGCCTCGGATAGGGCGGTGGGTTCAGTCAGGAAGCTGTGGTTGATCTCTACGCGAGAACGATATGCTGCTCTGGCAGGCTGAGCCTCTGCCGACGTCCACCCCCAGTCTTTCCCTTGTGGACTTTCATAGGCGTCTGATCGAGGATGATGGATCCTCTCACTCTTCCATTCACTCGCCTGTGAGCAGTCCAGCCAACTCCAGTCAACATGGTCTCAGTTATCACTCCTCTCGCAGTAGTCGCGCTTTCATTTCTCTCGACGGCCACCGCTCAGCAGCCAGCCTGCATCCAGCAGCCAGTGGTCGCCACGACAGCCATGGTCTCCCCCGGGGCCCAAGCCCCGGCTCCAGTCGCGGTCGCTCCGTCTCCAGCGGCTGCTGACCAGGTCAACGCCGTCACAGCCCCGGCGACCGCAGTCGCTCCAAAAGCACTACCTGTCGGTGCTTACTACCGCCCAACGGGCGCTGAAGTCTCTGGCCAAGTGGGAGCAACGACGCCGTACGTGCGCGCGCCATGTCCGGCACTCAATACACTCGCGAACCATGGCTTCTTCCCGCGCAACGGACGCAACATCCCCAAACAAGTCTTCGTGCAAGTGCTCATGGAGGTACTAAACCTCGACCAAGGGCTCGCCAACTTCCACGCAACGCTGCTCAAGGCCACAACCGACCTCTCGGATCTCGGCAAACACAACTTTATTGAGCACGACTTCTCGATCGTCCACGGAGATTCGTTCTACCAAGGCGATCCGTCGGCAGTCGATATGAACTTTGCTGCGGACCTCCTGGGCCGTGCTCAGAACGGCATGCTCGGTGTTCCGGAGTTTGCAGCGGCATCCGTCTCGCGCATGGCGACATGCAAAGCCAAGCCGACGGGCTGTCGCCTCAGCGGCTTCCACCGCACGCTTGCCTTCCGCGAGCAAGCGTCCATCCTGCGCGTGTTCGGCGGCCAGAACAGTGAGAGCTGTCGCGTCGACTTCGCGCGTTCGTTCCTTGTCGACGAGAAGATCCCGGACGGCTGGAGCAAGCCAGCCACGCAGGTCCGCCTCGCTGACCTCAGCACCACGGGAAACAACATCCAGAAGGGCATGAAGGCGTAGAGGGCGAGTGCTCTCGTTCGGACCCATTGTTTGTGAGTGAAATGTATTGTGTAAATTGTAATCGATGAGTTGCGTTCAACCTGCTGAGCAGTTGAATCCTCAGACGGGTAGCCTCGCAGCTATAGTTGTTCACTCGTTGTAACACAGTAGACTCCAACTTCAAAAGAAAGAAGCCTCGCTAGTAGCTTTAGGTGAGTGGCTCACGACAAGATAAATCACGTCAAGTGGAATACGACTAGTGATTTCTCAAAGATTCCCGACGTGCCAAAGGTGATGAAAGTTGGAGTCTATTGTGTTACAACGAGAGAACTACGATAGCTTGGTTTTTTGTCGATGCAGGAGCGCCTACGGCGCTTGGGCCAAGACGGATGTGGTGGCCCGCCACTGGAGAATGTCACCATGAAGTAGGGGGTTAGTCCGCGCCATTCGGGGCGTGCGGAACCGACGTGCCAAAGGACAAAGGAGGCTGTGTCACACGCCAAGCCACTATGATTCCCAAATGAATCACTAATGTATTCACAGCACTCGGTTTTGATGACGACGACGAGTTGAACTACCCACAAACATTGACAACTAGTCTCGCGTTTCGCTAAGCGAATGAGCTCTCTACATTCCGGCAGCGGCCTTGATCTGCGCTGAGATGGCGTCCAGTTCCTTCAGCGTCACCGTTGTCGCGGGACGACGCCAGTCGGACGGGAACTGCTCCAGAACCATGAACGAGTAGAGGTGCTGGGCGCTGATCTTCGCGCCGTTGTTGCCGCCGAAGACTTGAAGAAGGGTCGCTCCCTCCCCGAACGTGATGTCGACCTGGTCTTGACCGAAATCGCAACCTCCTCGTTTCTGTTGGCACCAGATCAGCCGAACGCGGAAGGCCGCGCCGATCTCCGCGATGCCGAACCAGCCGTTGTTAGCGCGTCCGAGCAGGTCGTTGGCGAGCCCGCCGTCGATTTGAGACGGGTTCTGGCGGTAAAACGTGTCGGAGTGAACGAGCGACGCGTCATGTTCGATGAAGTTGTGCTGGCTCATGTCGGCAAGCGTGAAGCGGCGAGGGAGAGGGTCGGTCTGGAAGCGAGCAGTGGCCGCGTCGACGTTGAACACCTGCATGAGGACGTTGAACAGAAGCTGTGGGGTGAGGTTGCGGCCGTCGCGCGCGATGTAGCCGTGGTTGGCCAATGCGTTCAGAGCTGGGCACGGTGAGCGAAGATACTGCGCGCGCGAGTTCGCGACTCCGGAGACTTGGGCTCCCGTTGGACGGAAGTACTGCCCCACACTCTGCGCCTGGGCCGCCGAGAAGGCGCTGGCGCAGATCACAGCAAGCTTGAGGAACATCGAGACCATGGCGAAGTGGGGGACGATAGGTTTGTTGGAACGTCGCGAGTTGCGCGTAGAATAAGGAATGAGCAGTTGGGGGAAACAACCGCGTCGAAAAGCTTGGTATCCGTGCGGAGGCAAAGGCGTGCTGCACCTCTTCAAGTCACTGGTGATGCGAGCCGCAGATCATCTTCTCTGAGAGCCCACGTGTATGTGACCCCGATGAGTAGATGCGCCGGGAGAGGACTGGTAGCCCCTGGTTCAACAAGAACCGCTGGTTCATGCCGATCATCGCTCCTTTAGGTGGTGGGATCCACAAAATTAGACACCTGGTTCGAGCTGAGCCACATGACGTGAGAGCAGTCGTTGCCACGTAATTCTGCGAATGGCTACATCCCCAAGGTGCTCCTCCCGAGCTTTTACGACCAAACCACGCGAGAGCTGAACTGAATACGCGCCTGGTTTATACGCGTCATGTGAGCCGGTGGACACATGATTGTACATAAGTTGGGCTTTAGTCCCCAAACGACCCTTCGCAACGACGAAAAGATCAGATCGTGTCCTAGGACACCCTCGTTGTCTTCGCATCGCCTGCCGTGCCCGTGCTCAGCACGCGTAAACAACGATTCCTTTCAAACGACGACAGCATCGATAGGGATGGCTTGGACAGAAGGGAGGTACTGCAGCGTCATCTGAGAGCTCCAACCATATCTACTGTCGCTATTAAAATAGCGAAGATGGCACACTGCACCATCGGTACATCCTCGCTCTGCTCGCAGATTGTCAAGATCAAGACTCAGAGAATTTGTGCAGATATCTTTTGGCATGGCGCCCTGGGACATGGCAGCACAATGGCAGCAAATGCTGCACCTTGGCAGCCGCTCAACCGGCTACAACCTACGAAAAATCCCCAAGAAAGTCTGCAGTATACCTGTCGAACTGATTACAAGGCAACTGTTTGTTTCTTTTGGTCAACCACATCGTTATAGTTACTCGACGACTGAGTCACTTGGTTCTCAGGCGGGTCTCAGGTACTGAGAGGCCAACTCCGAGATAGCCGCAACTGCAAGTGGTTTGGCAACGTGGTTGCATCAGCGCATTTCGAAACCGGCAGCTCGCGAGCCAGAGCCGATCTTTGCAGAACGACCAAACCGAACCATCCTGCTCTATAACAATGAACAGTTCGCTCGGGCCATCAGATCGAGTAATTCTCTTTATCGCGCGATCAACACACCACATTCCTGTCTGCGATTCAACCAATAGTGACGAGCCACAGCCATCTGGTCCAAGATATCATGATGATGATGAATTTGAGATCCAGCATCTCTCCCCGGGATCGTCGGCTGGAAAAAGGTTAGCGCCCCGCGGCCTCGCAGCTGAGATCAAGTGTAGTATCGTTCATGGTGTCTTGACTTCGGCCGGTTGTCGCTTGTTCTTCGCCCTCCTCGGGCCCTGGGGCCATCCGCGCCTTCGTCGGCAGGTCTTGAAAGCGTGGTACTCTCTCAGCAACAGAGTAGGCACCCGCGGCGGGCCGCGGGCTTTCGCCTGCCCTTTCATTTCATCGCGCGGGTGCCGGAGCGCGCGCGCTCCATGCGGAGGGTGTCACCCCAACCGACCAAAAGTGAGGTCTATTGGTCGCAATGAATGTGTCCTAATAGCCTTCGCACCGTCACCCTATTCCTAGACTTGGTCTCCGTGGTCCAAGATATGTCATCTCGATCTGACAGACCTTATCTCCTCAAGAGCGACAAGCCACTAGCCCAGTAGAACTGCCCTGGAAGAGGAGACTGTGCGAAAGTCTCGCTCAGCCTTGAAAGAGAGTAGAGCAGGGAAGTCATGTGACAATGCAGTACCACAGAGCGAACTGCAGGCTGGCAAACAGCTCTCATAACACCGATAGACTGACAGTGAACAAATGCACAAATTCAACTCACGGACACCGAAAACCCACTGACCGTCGCAGCTCGCTCTATCTCTGCGAGAGTGATCAACTAGACTCCAGCGGCTGACTGGATCTGCGCGGAGATCGAGTTCAATTCTGCCAGCGTCACCGGGCTTGACGAGCGACGCCAGTCGGCAGGAATTTGCTCCGACACAAGGAACGAGTACGCGTGCTGAGCGCTGATTTTCGCGCCGTTCTTGGCGCCAAAGACCTGGACAAAAGTCGCTGCTTCGCGGAACATGATCGAGCGCTGGCTTGAACCAAAGTCGCACCCTCCACGCTTTTGTTGACACCAGATCAAGCGCGCACGAAGCGCCTGGCCGACTTCCGGGATGCCAAGCCAACCATTGTTGGCACGTCCGAGTAGGTCGTTGGCGAGCCCGCCATCGACTTGAGATGGATCTTGGCGGTAGAACGAGTCTGCGTGGACGAGAGATGAGTCGTGCTCGATGAAGTTGTGCTGGCTAAGGTCGGCAAGCGTGAGGGAGAAGGGGAGAATAGTAGTCTGGAGCAGGGCCGTGAAGATGTCGACGTTGTAGACTTGCATGATTGCATTGCGTAGCATCTGGGGATTGAGGTTGCGTCCGTCACGCGGGATGTGGCCATGGTTGGCCAGCGCGTTGAGTGCTGGACACGGCGAACGAAGATATTGCGTGCGTGCGTTCGGGCTCCCGGAGACTTGGCTTCCACTTGGTCGGAAGTACTGTCCGGCGCTCTGAGCGTGGACAGCCGAGAAAGCGCTGATACAGGCAGCAGCGATCTTGAGAAGCATCGAGACCATGACGTGGGGAGGGGGGGCTTGTTAGCACGTCGGAACTGGCGAGTAGAATGAGAAGTGAGCTGTTGTAAGCATACCGAGGACTAAATTTTTCGGTGGACATGTATGGGATCGCACTTGTGAAAGCGCGTTGCACCTCTTCACGGAAAAAGGGCAACAGCACATGCAAAAGAAGGAACCAGCAAATTTTTTCTTCTACGCAGCACACTAACCTGACTAAGTATTTCTGATCAACAATTACAGGTGAACTCTACCAAATCGAGCTCCTCTCGATTTGGCTTGTGATTCTCGCTTGGCTCCGCAGGCCCGAGAACTAGGGTTCACACTCGCGCGCTTGGCTACCAAGGTTAGCCGAGGGTGCTCCACGCAAGTGGACCCACCGAGCCATAAACTTCGTCGTCACATGATATGGTGGGTGCGGGTTGGGGTGGAGGCTGGTGCTAATAATAATAATCGTGATACACGTTTACAAGTATATCTTTCGGAACGTTCGACATCACGGAGGACGTTGGTGAGGTATGATGGGTTCTTTGTTGGGCAGCCAAAAATTGCGCACGTTCCCGATTTCGGATGTGCTGGTACACCGCTCTCCTCTTCACGTCCCTCCCAGTCTCAGCATCTTTATGAGATGCCCACGTGTTCGTGACCCGGATGATCAGATGTGCTGGAAGAGGGCCCCTCGTCGCTCCTTTAGGCGCGCAGATCCACAAAGCGAGCGACCCAGCAGGTGGCTCGGCCACATCTTGTGTCTCCAGTGGGTTTGAGAGAACACAGATGGCTACATCCACGTTAGCTCCTCGCTGTGCGGCTCAGAAGCCTCGAGGCTTTTACTGCACCTATCCTGCTGCAAGTAGCGGACCGGATCGAGAGTCTCGAAAATTTCTGTCTCGATTCGAGACTGAAGCTTTTACAGGTCGCCTGAGTCTAAAGACACCTGCTTGCACATAAACGGTACCAAAGCACAAAGAAGGAACATCAATACGGCATAGACGAGACGGATGGATCATCGAGCCAGTCCAATCGCGTAAAGGATCTTCCCCCCGTGAATGTGACTAGGCCTCCATGTATTGGCAGCCACGCTGCCATAACCTCTTCGTGATCGAAGCGAGTCCTCATGGCCGCGCAGAACCCGAACGGAGCCCGGAGGCAACGAAAACGAGGTCCTTTGGATTGGAAGCCGGATCAATGTAAAATGTACGCCCTCATGTTGGCTGTATTCTTTAAACGGTCTACACACAACTGGACAAACGTCGCGACCGCCTTTGCATGGCAATGCAGCTACCAATTGGCTGCACTGTTGCACGTATGGACGGACGCGCCTACGAAAAACACGAGACCTCGAACATCCACACTCATAGCACGGCGACGGACGCATTTTCCATGTCGCCGCTTATGCGACGCCGACCTGGCGCTGCATCTCCTTCGACAGGTTCTCCAGCTCGTTCAGGCTGATGGATTTGTCGCTCTTCTTCCAGTTGTCCGGGAACTTCTCGAGCACGAGGAACGAGTACGCATCGTCGACACTGATCTGCTGGTTGTTGCGCTTGCCGCCGAAGATGAGCAGGAGCTTGGCGGCCTCACGGAACGTGATGTCGCGCTGGTTCGACTTGAAGTCGCAGCCTCCCTGCTTCTGTTGGCACCAGATCAGGCGCACGCGAAGCGCCTCGGCGATCTCGTTCTTTGAGAGCATGCGATCCGAGCCAGCACGGGCGAGCAGGTCGTTCGCGAGACCGCCATCGACCTGCGCCGGGTCGAGCTTGTAGAAGACGTCGGCGTGGACGAGCGACGAGTCGTGCTCGATGAAGTTGTGCTTGCTGAGATCGGCAAGCGTGAACTTGTTGGCCAGACCCTGGACGATAAAGTTGGCGACCGAGTCGTCAACGTTGAAGACGCTCTTCATCGCGCGCTTGAGCATGTCGGGCGTGAGGTCCTTGCCGTTGCGGTTGATGTAGCCGTGGTTGGCCAGCGAGTTCATGGCCGGGCACGGCGAGCGGTGGTTCGGGACCCACCAGTTCGTGTTACCCGTGGCATCAGTCGGGCGAACGTAGACACCGACAGACTGCGCGGTGGCAGCACCGATAAGCGCAAGACCCAGCACGGCGAGGCGCTGGAAGATCATGATTCTGTTAATGCGCTTGGAGTTGTAAGCCGTCGAATGCGGAATGGAGAATGAATACTACGGGGTGGATGGGATATCCAGCGGAACGGCGGTGATCAGCCACCCCGCTGCCACCCATCGCCGTCGCACGCGAACGCGCACCACATAGGGAGGCGCTTGAAAGACGCACTGTATTTTCTCGGTCATGGAAAGGAGGGGGAGCTATTAGTTCGGTCTCACGGCCCGTTGCTGGACACGGCAAACTGACTGTCCATGTCATTAGTAATATCCTCTTGACAGAACATGAATAAAACCCGTGCTGGCACTGATGGAAACTACTGGTTTCCTTACTCACATAATGGCTATCGACTCACAACTGGACCATCGGAAACCGTATTCTCCAGCCAGGTTGCTACAGTTTTTGGATCCTTTACATCGCCGGACTGTCTTCTTGATCATGAAGACGTCGCTGTGCGTTTCTATCTCGACCTGAGTATGCGGAGCGAGAAAGCCAGTAAGTCAGTGGCTCGTAGCTTGTACCCGCGAGCTGGTGGGTGGCTTTTCTTCTGGAGGTCCGGCCCTCCATAGAGATCTCGGTTGCGGCCTCGTGGATCTCAGTCACCCGCGTGAGCACAATCACGCAGACTGGCCGTTTTGGATTGCGGGGACCAAACTTGTACTTGCAGCCTCTGGTCGTCAGCGCCTTTTAACGCGTCTCTACGAGCACTCGCTAGTCACAGAGGGGCGCGCGTGAGACTCCCAGTCTGCAAACGGATGGCGCGCGGACTGACCCCGACACGGACCGTGTCCACAAAAGGCGAGTCAACAACTCTTCCGCTGATTCAAGTTGACTACGGCTCTCCTTTGTTGGTGCGGCGCTGATTATCTCTGTACGAGACCGGGGCGTGTGGCGCATATCTGGCAGACATTGCGGACGAGAAGACAGCAGAGATCGTATTGCCATAGTCCATATTACGGTGGATACGGCGATCACTGATCACAATCTGGGCAACTCATCCATTCCACACACCGGCCATCCTGCAGTCGCGAATGTGTAGCCAATGCGACTCGACGGTTGCGGCGCTCTGGGACATTTCGAGTAATGCGGCCGCAGTGCATGGCCGTGCTGATTGGTCTCCCCAGCCGGATCCATACATGTTGGAAGTTACAGCACGACGACACCTAACGCTTTGCTGGGTGAATTGTCCACCGCCACCCACGGAGCTTGTGGAATGGTGTCTCTCACGGAGTGATCATGACCAAGCGAGGCCTCCTCCACCAACTTCCTCACGTTCTCAGGAAATCCTGCCCACTTCGCCCAAGCTGTTCGGTTCGCTTGAACGTGGCAGGCGAAGGCGAAGCTTTTGCGTGGCGAGGAGCTGGATGGAAAGCCCCCGCAAACGCTGCTCACCTGGCTGGTTTTCGTGTCGGTGCAACAAAACTCAGTTGTACGATTGGTCCTTCCTTCCTGGCTGGACCAAGCTGCTAGATACAGTCCGCGCCGATGGTATCCGGGTGAGCGAATTTATCAGAATTCGCTGCACAAGTTGTCGCGACCCAAGTTGGCACACCAATGGGATCCGTTAGCTTGTGTTCGCCTAGCAGACACCATGGCCACCAATCTCATCCGGAAAGTGGACTCTAGCTACAGCTTGATGGCTGGATCGTGGTCCAGAGCAATAAACTACCAGCCGACTCCCTCCCATATCTCAACAGCGTCGAGATATTCATCTCGGTAATCTAGGGTGATACGGTTTCACCCAGTTTGCTGTATGAGAAGAAATGGAGAGACCTTCGGCTGACAGCGTACCGCATGACCCAGCGCCACTACCGGCGCAGAACGACGACGCAGGCCTCACGGAGCAGCACCGACACACTCTGCAGCGGCTTCGCACCGAGTTTGACGCCCAAATGCAGCAGCTGAGGCGCCGACTGCTGGCTGAGAAGATGGCTTTACACCAGCAACAGTTTCAGACACGGCAGGACCTCGCGAAGCAGCACCACCGCGCGCAAACGGCCCCGGGCGAACGCCACCGCCAATTGGAGCAAATCCAGCGCCACCAGAAGAGCGTTCGCGACCGGCTTGAATCGGCCCAGAAAGCCAAGCAGGTATCTCTTGAGCGGAAGCAAGCGGACCACTACCGAGGTGTCCGGCAACAGATGCTACAAATGCCCGACACCGCCAAGGCCCATGCACTGCCAGCTCAAGTCTTACAATCGGCAGAGATGCCGACGCAAGTGACTTCAACTGCTCAGTCTGGCGATGACAAAGACGTGGACCACCAGCAACGACTCTTGCGGCAGCTTCAGCAGGATTTCCAAGCCCAGCAGGAGGAACTAGCGCTCACACAGCACCACGAAGTGCTTCAACTCCACGAGCAACAACTTGAGCAGCAACAGCAACTCGCTGAACGGCACCAGAAGCAAAAGAACGCGTTGCGGCGGCAGCAGGAAGCCACGAAGAAGTTGCTCCGGGAAGCGATTGGTGTAGCAAATCAAGCACAGTAAATGACTTACAGTCCCGAGTCCCCCGATGGAGCGATTTCTCGCCGCATTTTTCACGCAGTTGAAGTCGGTTGAGGCAGTGAATTGTCGCCGAAGCTTGTACTAGAACTTGCTGGGGAGTATTCACTCCGAGCAGACTGCGGTCTCGTGAGCGTCTACTGTAGGTGATCCGATGATCCATTTCCGCGTGATTTCTCCATCGATTCATACGAGGAAGATTGCGCGCGGTTGCGGGCAGGTATGCTCAGCCTCACATTCCAAAATTCCGGTTTGTGTGCCGGTTGAAGTCGAAGGACCAATCTCCGAACATCTGTTCGTCATCCTTTACAGACGTTTGACGATCGATCATAAAGAGATGCGTGAGACTCACATGCGAAAAGATGACCCGAACGGCTCCTGAGCATGTCCATAATAAGCGCAGACATAGCTCTGACCTTTATCCTGGCACCGCTGATTCTCACCGTACGAGACTGGGTCGTGGCGTGCCACGTTGCGGAGAAGTGATGCCAGCGAAGTGATCTCATGTCACACCTGGCAGGGCAATCGGTGTTCCCAGTTTGTGGGACTCACCACATTCGCAACTGCATCTGCCCGGAGTAGTTCGACTCCAGGTACTATAGTGAAGTGTAAAGGACGTGATGGTGCAAGTGGAGTCCGTTGAGTTCAGCGAGTATGCCCATACAAAGCACCAGAAATGATGAAGAGCGATTCCCGACGTCAACACATCCGTCCGGCTCCAAGTAAAGGATATCTTTAGACTTGTTGACGCGGATTGTCGACAGCTGGAGCTGCCTCCAACGTGACGCCACGGATCCCAGGGATCTCCAGTAGCTTCAGAGGTTGGAACGAAGGGAGCTGCGCTCGAACGAGTTGCCCCGGCTCAGCTCGGATTCAGAACGAAGTGGTTGAGTCAACGAGGCTGCGGCCGAGAAGAAGCGAACATAGTATTGGGGACTTGACTTGATTCTTGCCGACGAGCGCGGCTTTCAGCGCTTGTTTGCGAGCCGTTCAGGAAATCGCAGCGAAAGCATGCCGTCCTTTCAGAGACGGCGACTTTGGTTCCCTGCGTCCACACGGTCAACCCCCGGAAGGTATGCTACGACCGCAATTGCGTTACACAGGATGGACCAAGAGCTCGAGCAGCTCGCAATTCGTGATAGCGCTGTCATCAGCGGTGATAATTGCTTCGTTCTAACCAGACACCACCCGTCATGTGCACGCAGCGAGGGCTAGAAGAGGCTCTCCGTCACGCTCGCTCGTGACTCGACTTGGTTGCAAATAGCGCGCGATCCAGAGATTCTTGGCGCAAAGTTTAATCACTTGCCTTCAGGCTGAGCTGAGCTCGGCTTCAACAGATGCAGAAGGCCAAGCAGCAGCAACTCCAGATTATGACGGGACAGGCCCAGCCCGCAGCAGCGGTGACTCAGCAGCCAGTGGCTCCGCTTCCAATGCAGCCTCAGGTTCCTCAACAACCGGCTGTCCAGGTCCCTCAGCAGCAACAACCTGTGCAACTTCAGCAGCCAGCACTGACGCGGCATCAACTGGAGATACGCTTTGATTTGTGCTGTTGAAGACGTTCGTATCTTCGCGCTTTCAAATACCCCTCGTGCGGGCACTGTTGCCGAAAATGCATTGAGCTACAATTCGTACTTTGCAGTCAATCCGTTCTTTTGAATAATAAGAAGCCACCTCCATGTAGTCATCGCGAACAACGACAGCACTTGCAGTGGTAGTGAGGAGCCGTCCCAGCGGGGCAAGGGAACCTGGACCCGCGAAGAACACAACCGCTTCTTAGAGGCGATTAAGATCTACGTGAACAGCCCGTGGAAGCTGGTTGCAGAGTATGTAGGAACGCGGACAGTGCGCCAGACGAACGCCAGAAGGGCACCTTCGTTCGCTTGGTCGGCTGTCGTTTGTTCTTGATTTCGCGACCCCGCACATCACTGCGTGAGGCTTGACTCCTCACTTCAACAAACATTGTGGCGTGGATTTCAACCCATCCCAGTAATTTACTTTGTATATTACCGCAATATTGTGATTTTCATCCAATTCCTTTGAATTTGTTTTGGTAGCATACCAGTACCCAAGAAATATTACGGCATATTACGGCATCTCTCTTTGAAGCCACGGGCCGCCACTATCCGAACAGCAGCCGAGTGCCAATGGAGGCGATCGTCGATAGCGTCCATTCTCCTTCTCGCCACGCGCCGCGCACATGCAGATCCCCATGACCGATCTCGAGCCAGCAACGCCCACGCTCTTCCTAGCGGAGGAAGAGGACGACGCGGCCCTGCGTCCCGACCAGCGGCACTTGCTTGAGTGGCTTCGGCTCCAGTTCCACCGCCAGGCGCGGCAACTGGCGTACCACCTGATGCAAAACAGGACACAGCTCTGCCAGGCACAAGTGGAGATGCACCAGCGGCTGCTGGACCACCACCGCCGTGAACAAACGCCAGCGGGCGAGCGACGTCGCCAGCTGCAGGTGCTGGAGCAGAAGCACAAGGCGGATCGCGATCGGTTCGATGTGTCCCGGAAGGCCAAGCATGAAGCGTTCGTGCACACTCTCCAGTACCGGTACAAGACGTTCCGCGAGCGGGTGCTCTGGCCGGCAAGGCGCGTCACGCACCAAACGACACTGGTTGAGCCAGATGCATCGCAGATTCAAGCGGAGCTGCCGACTTTAGTCGTCGATCTGACGGAAGAGAACCAGCCGCATGGGCGTGAGCAAACACTTCAGCAGCTTCAGCAAAGCCTCCAAGCCCAGCGGGAAGAACTGGTGCTTGCGCAGCAGCAGGAAGTCGCTCGACTGCGTCAGCAGCAGCTCGACCAGCAGGAGCGACTCGCCCAACTACACCAGCAGCAGGTAGAAATGCTCCAGCAGCAGCACGAGACCACGTCGCGGCTCGTGCACCAAGCGCTCGAAGCGACGGAGGGATGAAAAGATACGGCTCGTGTTTGCTGAATTTGGTTTGAAAGTTGTTAAGTGAATACTGGCGCCACCACTAACCACTACTCGGTCCCACCGCCAGCACTCGGTTCAAATACACGAGACTACGTGTTCTTTATGCCGTCAATGCGCTCTCCTTCTCATTCCTCTTCTTCTGAGTAGTTCGAAGCTCGCCCAACCTTCTCAGACCCACAGAAACTCATCTCACATCAACTTTGGCGAATTGTCACTATTCTCCCCCCATTTCAACAACATTCCTGATATTCCACCAATCGAAATGCTTTTTCGACCCAGTATTAACCAATCACCTTCGCCCATCTTCCTCCAGCCTCTTCGCCACTTCGTGCAGCTCCCCACTTCTCGTTTTCCCACGGAGCGAGCAGGTCGATTTCGAGCGGAGAAGAGCGACTCCCCCGCGACGTTCGCGTGACCATGGAGGGCCAATGGCGTCAGGAGGTGTCGGAGGATGTGCGCAAGCAGATGATCACGGAAATGTGCGTGCTTCTCCGGGTCTCGTGGCTCCGAACGGCCGCGTAGAAGCCGCGCCGTGGGGCCGTTATCCCTCGTGGTCTCTCGAGAAAGAGGTGGAGCTAATGGCCGATCTCGGTGTGTAGGTACCACGAGCTGCTGCGCATTTCCGGGGAGAATGACAAGCAGAAGGTCTGGGGCTCGGCCGCCAAGTTCGAGCTCATGCTCTGGTCCAACAGCGGCGATCGCGTGCGTAGCGACAGTTGTGGTCGATTGGGATCGAGTTGATTTTGACGAACGACGGCGTATGTTTCATGTAGAACACGTACATGACGAAGATGCAGCGCAAGATCGTGAGTCTGCGTCGGAAGCCTCAGTCCGGACCTGCGGGGGCGGCACCGGTGCAGGCGGCCGCTCAGCCTGGGATGGTCGCTCCTCAGACAGCTCAGCCGCAAGTGCAGCAAGCGGCGGCGATCCCTCAGCAGCAAGTTACGCAAGCCATGATGGCCGGCGCCGCGGCTGTGAATGGGAACGTGAATGTCAACAGCATGGGGCTGCAGCAGCCGCAGGTCTCGCAGGCGTACCAGGCCCAGATGCAAACGGTGCAGCCAACGCAAACGACTCCTCAGTTGACTGCGTTCCAGCAGCAGCAACTCCAGCAGCAGCAACTGCAGCTCCAACAGCAACAGCAAAAACAGCAGCAGTTGCAGCAGCAGCAGAACGCCGCCCAGGCAGCAGCCGCAGCCGCTTCGGCAGGACTAGCGGCGAGCATTTCGACGGCAAACGTTACCACAACTCCGGCAATTCCAGCTGCGACGCAACCAACGCCAGCGGCACCAACGACTACCGCTGCCACCGCTGGGCTCACGCCTCAGCAGCAGCAAGCCCAGCAGTGGTTGCAGCGGCTGCAGGTCCAGTTCCAGGCTCAGCAACAACAACTGCTGCGTGCCCAGCAGCAAGAGACGGCCCAGCTTCGCCAGCAGCAACTCCAGCAACAACAACAACTCAGCCAGCAACACCAACAGCAAGGTGTCTCGCCCGAACAGCGCCGCCAACAGTTGCAACAACTTCAGCAACAACACGAGATCGCTCGAGCTCGGCTTCAACAGATGCAGAAGGCCAAGCAGCAACAACTCCAGCGAAAACAGCAGCAATACCTCATGCAGAAGCAGCAGCAACTCCAGACTACGACGGGACAGGCCCAGCCCGCAGCGGCGGTGACTCAGCAGCCAGTAGCGGCGCTGGATCCGCTCCCCACGCAGCCTCAGGTTCCTCAACAACCGGCTGTCCAGCAGCAGCAACCTGTGCAACTTCAGCAGCCAGCACTGACGCAGCAGCAACAACAGCAGCAAGCTCTGCAGCAGAATCTCCAACAGCAGCAGGCGCAGCAACAGCAACAGCAGAATCAAACTGCGGCGGCTCTTGCTGCGGTTGCCGCTTCCCGTGGGATCAAGCCTGAGCAGTTGCAGGCGGCTCACGACCAGCAAGCTCAAATGCGCATGCTGCAGCGAGCTAAGAACAATGTTGACTTGGATCAGAAGACTCTGACTCATACGACTCCAGGGATGACACTGCCTCAGCAGCAACAGCAGCAGCAAGCTCAGCCAACCCCGGCTTCTGCTCCGATGACGATCCCGTCTCAGCCGACTCCTGGGGCACCAGCTGCAAATGGTGCGATGGACGCATCATACAGCGAGCGCCTTCGTGAGCTCAAGACCAAATACTGGGATGACCTCGTGATTGTGTACAAGGAATTCGAGAGGATGGTCAAGCAGAAGCCAGCTAACCAGCAACAGGAACGTATCAACACATTCCTGATGACGCTTCGCCGCATCATTGCACTACTCCAGCAAGATCCATCCAAGCCCACGACAAATAACAAGAACGATCTCGATCGTGTCGAGGCTCATATCCAAAAACAGGTGCTCCCGATCTTGCAGCGGCTGAAGGACAAGGCACGGCTCTCGGGCAGCGGACCAAACGCCGCCGCTGCAGCTGCCGTAGCGGCGACCACAGCGGCCCCTGTAGCTACGAATCAAGTGGCTGCGAATGCTCTGGTAGCCCACCAGGCGCAGCAAGAAGCGCTCAAGAAGCAACAGGAGGCCCAGCGCCTTGCTCTATTGCAGGAGCAGCAGAAGAAATTGCTCGAGCAGCAGAAGGCCGAGCAATTGCGTAAGGCCCAGGAAGAGCAGAAGAAGAAACTGCAAATGGAAACTGCCGCTGCAGCCGCCAAGAAGCAACAGGAAGCTCTCGAGCAAGCTCGTAAGCAGAAGCAGCTTCTCCAGGCCCAGCAAGCCCAGCAACGCCAGCAACAACAGCAGCAGGTGCTGGCCGCTCGCCAGAAACAGCTTCTCGCTCAGCAGCAGGCTGCGGTCCAGGCGCATCAGCTAAAACAACAGCAGCAGCAACTCCAGCAGCAGGCGGCAGTCGCTGCGGCGAGCGGTGCGGCGACTCTGTCCACCCAGCAAGCTCTTCCTAGAGCCACTTCTACACCAGCGGATGCGTCTCTCCTGAGCGTCCAGTTCCCTGGCACCACGACTGATGCAGCAGCGATCCCAACGGCGACAACGCCCACGGGACTGGGCTCTTCCCGCATGAACCCGATCGATATTTCGTCGGGCGGTACTCCGACCAATGCAGCAACCACCGCCGGCACCGTCGCGAGCCCCAACTCGGCGGCTGCCGCACTCACTGCTGCCCTCACGCCTGCTCAGTATCGCACGTTCCGACTACCCGAGGCCCAGAAGCAGCGGCTCACAGCCGAGCATGCCAAGTTGCGTGAGAAACAGCAGGAGATTATCACACAGCAATCACGCGCCAAGACGCCAGCGATCCAGGCGAAACTTGCGCTGCAGGCCCAAAAGGTGGCCCAGATGATCAACAAGATCTCGCAACAGCTCGTGCAATGCAAGCTCGCGGAAGAATACGAGCAGGCTCAAAACAAGATCAGCATGGGCATGACGGTCTCGGGGCCGACGACGACCACGACGCCGCAGACTATGGCCATGAACACGGCAGCCGCGATGGCCGCGCTGAACAAGGTCAAGATGAAGACCGAGATCCCGACCACCACCACGCCGGCGGTTGCCGGTGCCACACTCGCAGGCACGCCAGCTCTCGGCACAGCGGCTGGCGGGGCGACGACGCCAACGACCGCAGCGGCGATCGCTGCGGCTAACGCCGCCTTGCTTGCGAGTAACGCCTTGAAGACGGGGCTCACGCCCACCGCAGCCGACGCCACCGCTGGCGCCGCTCTTGCTGGTGCGACCATCGCCGTGCCGACTGTCGTGTCGCCCAAGATTCAACTGAGCGACAACGTCAAGTCGGTCGTACCCGATCTCACGGGGCTCAGCGCGTCGGAGAAGCTGCTCACGGCGGTCGCGGCCTTCGAGAAGCAAAAGCCCGACGTGCTGCGCCGCGCGTCCGTGCGGTTCTCGCGCATCGCGATCGCGATCGGCGCCAAGCTCAGCACGTCCTACGACGCGTCCTCGTAGCCTCGCGCATGTGGAAACCTGCGGCACCGCGTAGTTAGTAGATACTGGAAATGACTGTATTTATCCAACCGCAAGCGCGTTCCCAGTCGTTGCTTCGAGCTGCCCGGTGGAGTCGCAGTAGCGCGGCGCCTCGGGAGGCCTCGGCAGCGCCGTCGCAACGCACGTGGCCGAGGAGTCACAACCCACGATGTCGCATTCGGGCCTCATAATCACAGTGGCGGTGGGTGTTGATGGATTGCCTCATTCGAGCCCCGACGAACAGCTCTCGAGCCCGCTGATTGGCCCACACCACCCAGCCGATTACGACTTCACCCGCACTCCAGACCTCGTGCACCTCACTCTGCTGCAGACCTTCCTTTAATTAGAATTTTTCATAAAACGATGTCATAACATTATATTTAGCGATGTTTTAGTGTAGTAAGCGGACTTTATAATCAATACTAGAGTGATGGTCTGTATGCCCTTGACTGGACCGAGGCGATTACGAAACGCCCGCGAGCAGATCCGGACGTGGCGCTCCTCGCGCTTCCTTGCTGCACGACGGTGCCGCATTCCCGCTTCTGCTCATTTCATGGCCAGCAACATGTCGCCCAACCAGACGCTCGCCGCCGCCGCCTCGGTCCCCAGTGACGCGTCTCCCGCGCGCAACGCCGGCACGTCGTCGATCGAGGACGCGGTCGCGTGGATGCGCCAAGGAGGCTTCGTCGTCGTCATGGACAATGAAGACCGCGAGAACGAAGGCGACCTCATCGCCGCCGCGGAGTTCGCGACCGAGGAGGCCGTGGCCTTCATGCTGCGCCACACCACGGGCATCATCTGCGTGCCCGCGCTCGCGCAGCGGCTCCACCAGGAGCTCCAGCTGCCGCTCATGGTCGAGAACAACACCGAGGTCCACAAGTGCAAGTTCACGGTCACGGTCGATCTCCGGGAAGGCAACTCGACGGGCGTCTCGGCCGCCGACCGCGCGCGCACGATCCGCGCACTGGCTGACCCGAACGCCACGCCCTCGGCGTTCAACCGCCCAGGCCACATCTTCCCGCTCGTCGCGCAGGACGGCGGCGTGCTCGTGCGCGCAGGCCACACGGAGGCCGCCGTGGACCTCGCGCGACTCGCTGGCGCGCGCCCGCTTGGCTACATTTGCGAAATGAATGACGAGAACGGCCGCATGATGCGCCGACCACAGCTCGAAGTCTTCGCCAAGCAGCACGGACTGCCGCTCATCACGATCTCGGACCTTATCCGCTACCGCGTTCGCACGGAGAAGCTCGTGCAACGTGTTGCGTCGTCGACACTCGCGAAGCAGGTGGCCACGCCGCTCGGCAAGTTCTCGGCGGTCGAGTACGAGTCGCTGATACACGATGGCAAGCAGCGATACGAAGTGCTGACCTTCGGCGACGTCGCTGGGAAGCGTGAGGTGGCGGTGTACTTCGTGGAGGAAGGCTTCTCGCAGAGCGTGCAGGCCCAGTGGGCGCAGAAGCAGATCGTGGACAAGCACGGCGCGGGCGTGCTCATCTACGTCAACGACTCGAAGAAGCTCCTGGAGATCAGCGGCGAGTTGATGGCGCGACAGAGCATCTTCGGCATGGGCATGCAGATCGTGCGCGACTTGGGCGTTGAGTCGGCCGTGCTGCTTACAAGCGACGCCGAGGCCAAGCTTGCGTTTGATCCCCACGGCTTCGGCACTGCGATTGAGCGCGTCGAGGCCGTCGTGACGGCGCTGTAGACTGAGAATATTTTGTTCATAACTTTCATAGGTCAGGTCCCCCCCCAAAACACTCTCTTTCCATACTACACACAAAGACATAATCGAGATCGAGTTTTCTAGATGCATGATTTGGTTTGTATTGAGACCGAGAGCCCGGTGTTTCTTGCTCGACATGAACCACCTCACTCCCGCGCCGAGTGGCCGCGGAAGGAGGAGCGCTTGCGCGAACGCACGAACATCAAGTAGGCACCCACGGCGCCGACAGGCAAAATGTACCACGCAAAGAGCGAGACCTGCGGCGCCTGCTCGCCCTTGAGCGTGTCCTCGTTGGGCTTGGCCTGGAGGTCGATCACCACGGCGCCCTGGGCCTGTTTGACCTGGGTGTCCTGGTGGGCCTTCTGCGCGGGGTGGTCGATGCCCAGATCAGCGTCCTTGGGTTTCCACACGTCCGGATCTTCCGTGGTCTGTGCCGGCTCCTTCTGGTTCTCGTTTGGCTTGGCCTGCGGTGCCACCGGTAGCGCGGCGTCCTCCTCCTTGCGCAGCGAGTCCTTCGGGGCCTCGGTCTCACGCAGCGGCACCGCGACCTCGCGGTACTCGTACGTGTTACCGAGCCACTTGTCGACCTCGACCATGCTCCAGTCCTCTTCGGTGCCGCAGGTCGGACAGATGTCAGGCTTGGGCCACTGCGGGTGGCGGATGCGCGTGTTGACAGCGTTGTGCATGGTCCAGAGCCAGCGCTTGAGCGTCTGCGGCTTGTTGGGCGCTGCCTGGATCATCTTGACTTTTTCGAGGTTGTTGTACTCCAAGAAATGGTCGCGGCACTGCACGCAGCCGAAGAAGTGCTTCATGAAGCGACGCATCGTCGCGATGACCGAGACCATGAGCTCGTCGTCGCGGTGGAGCGGCGGCGGCGGGTTCATCGTGAGCATGTGGAACATGTTCCACTGGCCGCACGTGTACAGCGCGCAGGCGCGGTAGGTGACCCCCTGGCCCGTGAACAAGTTCGAGAGGCGCTGCCACTCGGGCACCGTCACGCCATCGAAATTGAGCTTGGCCTCCTCGGCGAGGAAATCGAACGTTGTGAGGCCTTGCCAGTCGCTCAGAATCTTGTCGAACGTGTCAAAATCCAGCAGCGCGACCGGTGCAACCTTCTCGTGCAATTTGGTGATGATCTTGCGGTTGATCGAGCCCGGGAACGTCTTGGAGACCAGCAGGAGCCACGACTTGAGCGCGTCGAGCTCGACGTCCTCGAGCACGTCGCGACCCATGAACACGCCTTGCTTGAGGCCGAAGATAAACGCCGACGCTGCGTCCTGGAGACGCGTGACCTGGTCCATGGGCTTGGTCGACTCTTCCCAGATCTCCTTGCGGACCTGCTCACCGGGAACGGGTTCCTTGGTCGGCGTCGGGGTCGTCGCGACCGGTCCGCCCGCGGGGAGCGGCGCGGCGCCCGAGACCGTGGGAGGCGCCTCGGAGATGCCCGTCTCGTTGAACTTGGCCTCGGCGAAGAGCTTGGCGACGTAGTCCTTGACCTCCTGCAGTGTGTGGGTGCCCACGACGCGCGCCACCTCCTGGCCTGGCCGCTTCTTGTCAAAGCCCAGCGAGATGAGCGTCGGGAAGCCCTTGATGCCGACGCGACGGCACTTGACGTGGTCCATGCAGCTGATCGCGCCGATGTAGATGCTGCCTTCCTGCTTGTAGTACGCCGCGACCTCAAAGTACGTCGGCGCAAAGTGCTTGCAGTGCGGACAGCTACAAGAAATCAAAGCACAGGTATCAGCACACGGCCTTCCATACACACATCCATAAGGCAACGCACAAGGGGTGGTAAAAGTCGACGATCCACGGCTTGTCCTGGTGCGTGCTCATGATGTCGTCCCAGTTGTCGTCCGTGAGGTACGTGACGTTCGGGTGGCCCTCCGGGAAGAGCGGCAGGCCCTTGTCGTTCGGGTCGATCGTGCCGGCGAGCGCCGTCTCGCGCAGCGCCACAGCGGCGGCGGCGAGCGCCGAGACGAGCCAGCGGAGACGCAGCATTCGAGCGAGAGAGGAAGTCCGCGTGGCTGGTGAAGGCTCGGATTCCCATCCCGGCCGGGCCACGTGGGCACCATCGACTAGATACGGACCCATCATCTTATGGCAGGAATGCGATTATACAGTATTTTAATTATTAATTTGGGATTATCTACGATTGGTTTCATCGGGGTATTCAAGATGCGAGTATCAAAAGTGCCAGTTCAACCTGCCCGCCGTTTCCGGGACCGTCAGAGGTCAGGTCCATCTTCACGAACCGGAAGTCGTCCTCACCTTAAACTAGCCTAGTACATCTAGCCTTTAGCTTAATGTGGTCCACGCGAGGCAATCATCTCCGGTGGCTCGATCCGAGAGCTCTTCCGACAAACCACAGGCGAGCATGGCGGACGGCCAAGGACAGATCAACCTCATGGACCTGCCGGTCGAGCAGCTCGACTCGCTGCGCCAGCAGTTGGAGCAGGAGCTCAAGCAGCTCACAGCCTCGTTCGGCGGGCTGCGCGAGGCGCAGGCGCGCTTCCAGGAGTCCAAGGAGGCACTCACGTCGCTCAGCGACGACAACCTGGACAAGGACGTGCTCGTGCCGCTCACGTCGTCCATGTTCGTGCCGGGCAAGCTCTCGAACGTCAAGGAGGTGCTCGTGGACGTGGGCACGGGCTATTTTGTGGAGCAGAGCGTGGACGACGCGAAAAAGTTCATGGACCGCAAGGTCGCGTTCCTGCAGACCAACACCGACTCGCTCAAGGAAGTCATCTCGACCAAGCGCCAGATGCTCGAGAGTGCGATCTACGTGTTGCAGGAGAAGCTCAAGATCGCGGCTATGCAGGAAGGACAGACGCGCAGACAGTAGATGGACCACGTAGTTTGCAGTCTGGACATGAAGATGATAATGATGCATGGGTACTTTTTTTTACCAAGTCAGGTTAAACACTCGAGTCCTGTCCAGAAATCCAATCATATCGTTCGGCAGCTGTGTTAGCCGTGTCAATGACCTGGCTCCCACGCTGACTGAGCGAGGTTTGAACTCGAAGAAGGCTGAAGTTGGACTTTGAAGGATGCCCAAGTCTGTGTGACCTCTACGGCCGATCGTGGACTTCAAGCTCGAGTACAACACCCACATTTGCATCAGTTCTAGCAACTTAGTAAATTGGTAGCTGGGTGGCGATCAAGAGGATCGTACCAATGCAAGTCGCGAAGCCAGTACAGAAACTGTTTGTTCCGATTGAAAAACTGCCATCTATTACTCCCGAGAGCACTCCGGTCCGAATCCATCATCTCCTGCCTTTGGCGCCGCAGCACGGGCTTGATGTCGAGCCAAAGTAACCGAAGCTCCCTCCTTCCTTCAGTTCCGCGCACTGCTGGGCGGCTGGAGGGTTGTCTCTAATAAATATGGACGAGGCCGTACGCGAGCGTCCAGAAGAGAATGAACGACAGCAGCTGGCCGAAGAGTCCGTGGATCAAGAACCCCGGTGTGCTCAGGTTGAAGTAGGCCTTGACGTTGAAGCGCAGCTTGAAGACGAGCAGGACGGCGGCCGTGACGAGGTAGAGCGCGACCATGAGCACGAAGCCCGAGATCCCCGTGAGCCCGAGCACGCCGGCAACGCAGCCCGAGACGACGCACATGGCCGTGTGCACGAAGTCCACGACCTCCTCGTTGTGCTTCATGCTCTCCATCGAGAAGAACTCGACGTCCTTGTCCATCGACTCCTCCATCTTGACCTCCTTGTGTGTTGGTTCCCCCTTGTTGTGCGTGCAAGTGGGAAGAGGTGGTCACCTAAGTGTACCATATACATGGTACTAATAGTACACTGTACCATAGCGAACCTAACGGGTGCGCTTTGCGTACTTAAATGCTGTTAAGTACGCTTTGAAGTGGTTTAAATTTCAAACATCCAAAGTTCGCATTTCAAGTTTTCGCACGCCCAAAGAGCTGCAGTTGGGCAGTCGCCACAATTGTCAAAAGCGGCTTCCGGCAGCGGACTCGAAGGACGCGCTTCGCGCCGGGTGCAGCAGTCAACGCAAGCCGACGACTTCGCCATCGCATAGAGAAGATCCGACGCTACGCGTACGTGGCGGTGCGAGTCGCGGACGAGGTGTGTGGCCCGAGCTATGGCGCGGAGACTGCTGCTGACTACTTTGCCCAGCAATGACACGAGCTAACGGTGTTTTTCTCTCTCTTTTAGAGCGATCAAGAGCGTGTACGACGCGCTGATCGGTAGGGAAGCTCGTGGCGATTACGGCGCGGTGCTTAGAGGTCGAGATGGTCGCTTACGTGCCAGCGTCAAAGCCGTCCAAGGTGGCGCCTCGCCGGCACTGGTCGACGATGCAGGGGCTGCTTGTGCACAGCAGGCAGCTACAGCAAGTGCTCAGGGCCGTTGAGCGAGAAGACGACCGGGTAATGCGCATGCACAGCCCGCGGCCGGCAGCCCCCGTCGGGCGACCGGTGATATTACCACAAGCCAAAAAGCCCATCGTGTTCCGCAAGACCAAGCGCGAGATCCAGCGCGAGCGCGAGCTCGCCGAGAAGAAGCAAAAGCAAGAAGAAGAAGCCTTGCGGATGTGCCACGAGAGCAGCCACGCCATCATGCGCCAGCTCGACTCGTTCCGCTCCACGCTGCTGGCCTCGTACAAGCAACTCGCCGGCCCCTCGACCTCTCTCCCTTCCCAGCGACGATCTTCGTGTCGGACGCAATATTTACGCCGCACCACCAGCGCCATCGGGCTCAGTCGAAGATGCCCGCCACGCCGCCGCCTCCTGTTTTGAACGTTGGAGCGGCGGCGTCCCATTAGCTCAATAGTTTTCTCTTTTCGTGTGTCGTGTGCTGCTGCCCAACTCAGCCGTGCCTCTGGAGGTACCATGGAAAATCCTAACGCTACTCTCACTCCGCATATACCATAAACACAATAGAATTGCCCTCCATTCCCCAGTATCCTCTCGTCGATGACTCATCCATTTCAAATGTTTGAGCGCCGAGTCGAAAAGTCACTCGTTCGAGGGAAAACGAGACATGGCTACACGTCAACAATGGCTAGTCGCATGCAAATCAAAAACGGAATTCCATTCATACTATGCACACACTACTACGCACGTCCACACGCACGCACGACGGCGTTTCTTCTTCTAGATCCACTTTTCCGACTGAGGGCCCGAGGCTCGCACTTCGGGCTTGGCCGGGAGACTGCCGTGGATCGCCTTTTGGTGGAGCTGCGTGAAGGCCTCCACGAGAGCCGCGGCCGTCGGACGCTTGCGCGGGTCTCGGTGGAGACACTCCTCGATGATGCAGATGATCTGCTCCGTGATCATCGCCGCGACCACGCTCATGCCCGAGACCGAGCCGGGGCCTTCGTTGCTGATGTCCTCGGCGCAAGCGCGCAGCGCCTGCATGAATCGCTGCATGCGCTCCTCGTCCGGACGGTAGAGCTCAACGCGCCGCTGGCTGTCCATGTTGTCGCTCACGGTGCTCGTAGACCCGCGCTCGCTGCCCGACTGGCGGTCCACGCCAGGCACATTGGCGACCGAGAAAGTCACGTTCTTGTGGCACCAGATCTCGGCCATGAGCACGCCGACGGCGTAGATGTCGGCGGTCGGCTGGAACTCGTTCTTAATCACGGCTTCGGGCGCGATCACGGGCAGCGAGACCGGCCCGTTGCCATCGTAGCCGACGCTGTGGTGTGAGATCGAGATGGTCGTGTCCACGTACTTGCCGTTGACGCTGCGGCGGAAGTCGTTGAGCTTGGCGCTGTAGTTGGTCATGATCAGCACGTTGCGGCTGCGCAAGTCACCATGGTACATGCTCTTCTCGTGCACGAACGCCAGCGCCGTCGACACGTCGCGCATGACCTTGAGCTTGGTCGGCAGCCACGCCATGGCCATGACTGAAGCATCAGTGGTCGGTGCTTGCGACGCTGACAGGGATTGGCGAGCGGTTGACGCGGCGATCGTCGCAGCGTTGGTCGTTGCCGATTCCAGCAGTGCGCGCAGGTCGCCCTGGGGCACGTACTCGCAGATGACGCAGAAATACTCGGCGTCGGCCCAGATTGTGCCCATGTACCGGACGATGTTCTCGTGGCGGAACGATAACATCATCTCCACCTCGCGGATCGTGTCGAAGAGCTCGCGGATGTCGAAGCGAAGCGTCATAAGACGCTTGACGACCACCTGGGTGTCTTCGTAGTCGCCCAGGAACACTTCGCCGTGGTAGTTCCGGCTCAGAATGCGTGACATCTCGAAGGCCTCCCACTCGAGGTCGTCCCAGTCGCCGTTGTCGGCGTTCGACCTCGAGCTCATGCGCGAGTCGGTCGGCGGGGCCAGCTCACGACTCTTCTCACGTCGCTGGAAAAAGTTGTCTTGAAGCGCCTGAAGCACCATGGTCTGTGTGTCCTTGGGGAGATCGTAGATCTTGCCGCCGGGTCCGCTGTCGTCGTCCACCGCTCGCATCGACCGCATCGTTTGAACCTGACGGATAAGCTGCCCAACGAGCCATTCGTCCATCTCATCCTGCTCCTCTGAAGCCTCCTGGTTCGACTTGCGGTCGTTACGCTTGTTGCAGACGAGCAGGCACTTGCCGCTCATCATGAACACAGGAAAGCCCATGGCCACGATGATCGTCATCCAGCAGTAGATGTTACACGCGAACGGCTGGCACTGCTCGCGGTTCAAGTGAAGATCGGACGAGTACGGACAGAACATGCACGTGGTCGAGCCGTCAACAGCGGCGTAGGCGCGCGTGGACACGTCTTGGCACGACAAGCACGTGTTGGTGTTGTTGTCGTGGTAGGTGCCAATGCTGCACTGGATGCACCCGTAGAGGATCGGTTTGCCCGTGGTCGGATCGTTGATCGTGTCAAAGACACTTCCGCCGGGGCAGAAGTTGCGGTAGAGTACATCCTGGGTCGTACCGATACCAGGGTTCATATACAGGGTTCTACAAACCGAAAAGTTAGTGACTGTCCCGAAGCACTGAGAGAGAGCAAATAACGATGCGCACATGTTGGTGTGGTTCAGCTGAATAAGAGAGGAGAACCCAGTCTGGGGCACGGACTGGATCTCGTTGTAGTCAAGGCGGCTGGAGCACAGCATACAACCCATGAGTGTTTGAAAATGCTGTCCATGAGCGTGGCAGACGTACATGGTCTTGATCGTCTCATTTATCGCATCGAAGACATCGGCCGTGAAGTTGGTGATTCGATTCCAGCTCAAGTCACTACCGCACCATACCAAACGTTAGCGCCGCTCAGTGATACTGGAGTGCGAAGTTACGTACAGATCGACAAGCTTATCGAAGTGCAAGAACTGGGAGCCAGTCTCAAGCTTCCAGAGCCAGTTATGACTAATATTGCTGTGAGCCATATCCACAGGTTAGCACATGCACTATCCACAATCGATGTGTGGCTCAAAGCACTTACAGCTTCGTGACCGATGACGCGTGGACGTTCTGAGCAAATGTTGGCATTTCATCGATCTGGTTCGACTCGAGCCCGAGCGTGTGCACCTTGGGCGGGAACACGTCGAACTGGACCTGGCGTAGATTGTTCTCCTTGAGGGAGAGCACCTCCAAGCTGTCGAGGCCATCGAATGCATCTGCTGCAAGCACTGAGATCACGTTGTCGCCGAGATCTCTGCCAAAGTCGAAAACAGAACGCAGTTAGATCAACACGGTTGGCGTTCCGTGATGAGTCGATCACGTACAGCTTCTTGAGTGACGTCATGCCTTTGAACGCTCGTGAGTGGACGGTGAAGATCCCGTTCGATCGCAGGTTCAGCTCATTGATCTTGGACGCGTTGGCGAATTCCTCCACTTGGACCTCGACCCAAATGTTGCGCTCGAATGATCTGTCCCCCAAAACCCATCAAAGTCAATCCCTGGACCAACGGCGTTTGCAAAGAGACCCGCCACGTACACCCAGCCTTCGACCGTGGCAGTCTTCAGTCCCGGGGGCGCGGAACTGATGTTGTTGCGGCGGAAATCGAGCACTTGCCAGCTATTGGAAACCGTGAAGAGCGGCGTTGGCACGCCCGTGAGATTGTTGTAGCTCAAGTCGAGCGTGTGCAGCGCAGGCAGATTGTAGAACGAGTCGTCCGTAAGAATGGTCACGTTGTTGCGCGACAAGTCACTGGGAAGCAGACACACGTTGTGAGTACCCCACCAGCTCGCACCCCGTACGTTCTTCTCGTACATGACTTGGAGCGCTGGCAGGTTGGCGATCGACTTGCTCGGGATGGTGCGCACGTAGCTCGAGTTGATCTGGACGCGGGTGAGCTTCGGACAGTTGACAATGAAGTCCACGGGGAAGCTGCTCAGGTTCGACTTCTCCACACTTCACACAAGTGATCAACACAAGACAACGCCAACCAGAAAGAAAACACGGGTCCGTACATAATCTCTTCGAGCGCCGGAAGCCCGTAGAACGACTTGGGCTCGAACGTGCGAAGCGGGTTCTTGGAGAGCACACTAGATGCAGCGCAGTCGTCAGAGATCCTCGCACTCACCCACCACCCAACAAAAAAATACACAAAACCTACACTCGCTTGACGCTCGTCATGGCCTGGAAGAGCGCCGCGGGGATGGCCACCAGCTTGTTGTCGCTGATGTCAAAGACAGTGGCGCTCTTGACTTCGTCGACAGTAACAGGCGTCGAACGGCCCGAGCGCGTGAGGAAGTTAACCTGCGAGAGCTCGGACATCTCGGGCGCGTACTCGAGCGTGATGTTGGCAATGTTCATGCTGCGCAAGTCGAGTCTGCGGACATGGATAAGTCGTCAGCAGAGGCGCGGCGCTGAGCGTCGGTGGGCAATTTCCTCACGAGTAGAGAGGCTGCAGCGACGCCGCGAGGACGAGCAGCACGAGCGCGACGCCGGCGTTGCGCAGCGCGTGCAGGGGACGCGCCGCGAGCGCTGGGAGCCGCGCCACGGGCGCCGTCTTGCGCCGGGAGCTGCTCATCGAGGTCCGTCTTTCTCGGTTTGGATGATGGCCACCGCCGGGGTGTCATAAAAAGTGTTCAGACTAAGGATCTTTTATTACCATTATAGACAAATTAGATAGCTAAATTACTCTTACGGTGGTTCAATGTGTCTTCACCGAGACAAATTGTTTCGTGAACTACGTCTAGTTACGTAATAAACATTAGCATGTCTAGAAACGTAAATTCAATAAATGGGTCTACAATTGTAATTTTGAATATCCCACCACGTCGCCATCCTTGTTTTTCGATTGCGTCGCAGCCGAGAAGCTCACCTGCACACGAGCTCACGCCCGCGCCATGTTCCTGCAGCCCAAGCGACGCCAGACCGAGCTCCACGGCTATGCGGTGAGAAAGCGCACTCTCTGCGCTTTCGGTCCAAGTGATTTTCTCATGGATACCATGTGTGTGGCAGGTGGAATTCAGTCCATTCGTGGACAACCTTGTGGCCGTCGGCACGGCGCAGTACTTCGGCATCATCGGTAACGGCCGGCAGGACGTCTTCGAGGTCACGCCGACCGGCGAGCTCATGCCCGTGCGCGCGTTCGACACGCCCGAGGGCGTCTATGACTGCGCTTGGAGCGAGCTGAACAGCCAGCAGCTCGTGAGCGCGTGCGCCAACGGCTCGCTCAAGCTCTGGCACTTGCAGACGCGCGACAACTTCCCGATCCAGAACTATCACGAGCACAAGCAGGAGGTCGCGGGCGTAAACTGGAGCCTCATGGCCAAGGACTCGTTTGTCTCCGCCTCGTGGGACGGCACCGTCAAGCTCTGGAAGCCTGAGGTCCCGCACTCGGTGCTCACGCTGGCCGAGCACTCCAAACCCGTGTACAACGCCGTCTGGAACACGCAGAACGCCGCGCTCGTGGCCTCGTGCTCGGGCGACGGCACGCTCAAAGTCTGGGACCTCAACGCAGCACGCTCGGTCGTGACCATCCCGGCCCACAACAACGAGGTACTGGCCATGGACTGGAACAAGTACAACCCGTTTGAGCTCGTCTCGGGCTCGGCCGACTGCTCCATCAAAGTCTGGGTACGTTCTGCCTGTCTGTTACTACTGCCGAAGTACCAGCGATTGTAACCGTGAGACGGTGCACCACTAGGACACGCGGAATCCGTCGCGCGAGGTGCGCACGCTCGCTGGGCACAACTACGCGATCCGCCGGCTCAAGTGCTCGCCGCACGACGCCGACGTGATCGCAACAGCGTCCTATGACATGTCGGTGGGCATCTGGAACACCAAGTCGCCATACCCGCGGCTGCAAACGGCGAACCACCACCGCGAGTTCGTCTTCGGCATCGACTTCAGTCTCTTCGTCGACGGGCTCGTGGCCTCGTGCTCCTGGGACCGGCAGGTCTCGATCTGGAACTACTACGGCGGGCCGCCCTAAGTACTGGAATAGGTGAATATTGTGGACATATCGTATCTCAAAGGTGTGCCATCATACAACAGAGGGTCGCGAGCAGCTCCGCCGCAAAAATCTGCAATTTGAGCGGTGGACACGCAAAGATCAAGTGGCGATGGCGATGCGAGCGGCGCTGCGCACGGCCCGCGCGGCTTCACGCAGGATGCCAAGCGTCATGGTCGCGCAAGCGGCGAGGCGGATGCAGTGGGCGCGCTCGATCGTGTCCACGGCGGCGCTCGATGACACGAGTGAGGCGTCATCTCACATCCACGGGCACGTGCAGGCGCGCTTGGACTACAAGAAGCTGGCGACCGATCTGGACGCAGCAATCGCCAACGTCAAGAAGCGCTTCAGCGACGCCAACCCGGCGCTCGTGGTCGAGCTCTACGACAAGCAGGCCAAGAAGAAGCACGAGATCAATACGCTACGAGCCGAGCGCAACACGATCGCTAAAGAGCTGGGCTTAGCCAAGGCCAAGGGCATGGCGCAGACAGACTTCGATGCACTGCGAGCGCGTGGCCAGGCTCTCAAAGTTGAGATCGCGGACTGCGAGGAAGAGCTTGAGAAGCTGCTGGTCGATCTGGAAGTCGAGGCCATGAAGATCCCGAATGACACGCATCCCGACGTACCAGTGGGTGAAGAAGCCGATTCCAAGGTTGTCGCGACTATTGGCGAAAAGCGAGTGTTCGATTTCGAGCCCAAGGACCACTACGACCTTGCGATGGATCTGCAGCTGCTGGACACGCAGACCGCTGCGAAAGTGAGCGGCTCCAAGTTCGTGTACCTGTGCAACGAAGGCGCGATGCTCGAACTCGCGCTCGTCCACTGGGCGCTCAGCAAGCTGCGCGCACGAGGCTTCACAATCATGTTTCCGCCGGACGTGGCCCACTACAAGATGGTCGAGGGCTGTGGCTTCCACCCTCGTGGTGAGGCGACGCAAATTTACTCGATCACGAACTCAGATCTCTGCCTCGCGGCAACGTCCGAGATCACGCTTGCTGCGATGAAGAGCAACGAGATCATCCCTAGCTCGTCGCTCCCACTGAAGTACGCTGGGTTCTCGCACTGCTTCCGCACTGAGATCGGCCACGGTGGTCGCCAGACGCGTGGCATCTACCGCATCCATCAATTCTCCAAGGTCGAAATGTTTGGCTTCTGCGCCGACATGGAGCAGTCGCTTTTGTTCTTCCAGGAGATGCAGGAGATCCAGACCGAGATGTACGAGCAGCTAGGACTCCACTGCCAAGTCGTGGATATGGCTACCGGCGACCTGGGTAACCCGGCGTATCGCAAGTTCGACATCCTCGCGTGGATGCCTGGTCGCAACGAGTATGGCGAGATCTCGAGCATGTCCATGTGCACGGACTACCAAGCGCGCCGTCTCAACATCCGCCACAAGGAGCGCAAGGAGGACTCGACAGAGTTCGTGCACACGCTCAACGGCACGGCCTGTGCAGTGCCGCGCCTTCTCATCAGTCTGCTCGAGACCTACCAGCAAAAGGACGGATCGGTCGTGATCCCCGAGGTACTGCGTCCTTACATGGGCGGGCAGGAGGTGATCACACCACGCAAGTGAGTTATGTTCATAGAAGTCATAGAGGATCGTTCCCCTTCAACGCAGTTTTCTGATTCGGGTCATGACACACACCTGCTCACTGCTCAGCCATGGCTGATACCCTCGCAAACCATGCGATGGATCACCAACGGACCATCCTGATTGCATCGCCCGGAGGCGACACACCAACACGCTCACATCAACCGAATCTTCTGAAACAACTCGAAAATCTCGTCTCGAGCGATCTCCAACCCTGGCTTCTT
>JAADVR010000358.1:0-33535 GCA_023335855.1 Pythium scleroteichum | reverse complement strand
TCATCACTAGTGTTGGAAATGCAGTCTGTTGCGATGCTGCATAACCAGAGACTGTGTATCCACGACGAATAGTACCTACAGACATGTCCACGTTTTCCCAACGTTTTCCTACGCAATGCACTAACATTACCGCGTCATGGAATCTGCAATAACTTAGAGTATTACTGTGCGCGCCCACTCTGGTCACGTTCGTGTATGGTATCGAACCGGTTGCTCTTCTGATGCAGTTAACGTAAACAATGGGCTTCGCCCAAGTAGCACCGTTTGGTGCTTTTTACTAGTATAGAAGTACTTAGCATATTATGCTAATTAACTACTTCTATTATTTCAGTACGCTAAGTGTCCTCCGGTTGGCTTCGCCCAGTTAGCAGCATGGAGTGATGCTCACTAGTATTTTAATACTGGTGAGCATCACTCCGTGCTGCTACAGAAAACGACAGGCAAATCCGCGGCTTCTAGAGTGGCACTTTTTATTGGCTTGGAACCAACACATTTGAATATTGACCAATCAAAATCACACTTTGTTTGCGCGGCGCCTTGGCAGGGAAAACACTCAAAACCAACCATGGCCCCGCCAACGGCGCGGGCTCCTGGCCCCTCTTGCGGATCCGTACAACACGCTTATGCGTTTGTGCCAACGCTTTGCCCACCGGTGTGTAAATGTTTTACAATCCTAGCAAATCTATTATTCTAAATTTTATTCTTCTAACGTCACCTGAGTTTCGCTAGTCATGGTTTCTCACGCCGGAGGCCATGCTACACCAAGGAGCCCGCTGTTTCCTTGGTGGAAACCCGAGCCAACTTTTCGAAATTGTTTTGGAATGACTACAGCGACCGACCCCCGTCCCAGATCATTAATGTGGACGAAACAAGTGTTTATTACGACATGCCACCAAATCGGATCTGGGCAATCCGTGGTGGCTCGAGGTGAAGAAAGCTCAAAAACACTCGGCCAGGCTAACTGCTGTGCTGTCGGTTCGTGCAGATGGGGTCAAGCTCCCCATCTTGTTCATCCTGAAGGGCACGCCTGGCGGCACAATCGACACTCAAGAACTGCCTACGTATCCAAAGGGCCACTTCTACACGGTGCAAGCGAATGCTTGGATGAACAATGAGGCGTGGGAGTTCTACGTGCGTGAGTTCCTCGCCTACCAGATTGAGGAGCCTTCCGTCATCCTACTCGACAATTTTGACTCCCACGTCAACGAGGTGGGAGTCAACCTTGTCGCTGAAGTGGCAGGCTCTGAGGTCTGCCCGCTCCCCGCCAATGCCTCGACGTTGGTGTCATATGGCCGCTGAAGGCGACACTCCGGTCGCTGTGGCTCGAGGAGCGGCCAACGAGCAAGACTGCGGAGGCGAAGAGGCGCGCGATGATCGCACGAACGATTGCGGCGTGGGAAGCCATGAAGACCGAGACGATCATGTAAAGAAGCGCCTCAGTCTGAGAGACCGGACGTGACGAAGAGGGGCTTGTGGCCTCTTCCCAGCTACGTCACCTGTCCCCCCAACTGGCTACGGTTGAATACTATTGGGAGCTGGGAGGGGTGACCCAACCAGCTCAGAGCTGGCCCCAGCGAGCTGGTACCGGCGAGCTGGCACTGATAGCTGGTACAAGGTACCAGCTGGTCGTACCGTCGAAAACCAGCTTTTACCGGTTCCTGTGGCCCGAACTAACTGATCGACCGGTATCCAGAGAGACAACGGTTTTTGGTTACAAAAGTAGGTAGGTTAGCTGGCTGTAGTTACAAAAGTAGGTAGGTTAAGGGAGCCAGTTTGACTGGCCTCCCACCAACAGAGACTTCGCTTTTTGCCTCGAACCCCTCAAGCCCCCAGCTCCCACGTGCCGAGAAAAGCACGTGTCAAGTCGCTAAGGTACGCCTGCGTGTGTTGGTGCTCTGTAGTGGACTTAGATTGCGTGTAGTACTAGCTCTGAGCTGGCTGCTGGTAGCTGGCTGGTGATCGGTGTGCTTAAAGAGGAGCAACTCCCCTCCTTGCGTTTTCCTTGCTGGAGGGTTCGCCCGAAGGCATTTCATATTGAGAGAGAGTGTGTGTGGTGTATTGCGACTTTTAGTAGATCTGCAGGGCAGACTATAACGGAAGAATACAGTTGGTTTTCTGGGGTGTTCTGTCTGGGTGACAGTTACATCCCCCCCGTTTGGCCTGGCGATCGAGAGCGTTCTCCGTCGCTGGGTAAGGAACCAGCGGATCGAAGTTGATCTTCCGTCCTGGCCCATCAGTGCGTGTATATATTATTTGTATATCGACTGGTAACCTCTCTGGCCCGCGGCTAAGGAAGAGCTGGTATTTGGTGGAAGTACTCAAGTGAGTTCATTTCCTCATTACTTTAAGCTCCAAAGGACCGCTAATAAAGGGTACACAACGTGAGAGTTACTGACCAGAGCTGGCTTTGAACGTCAAAACCAGCTCGCTCGAACTGGTCTCAGCTGGCTATAGCGCTACCCCTTCGCTACCTAGCCAGCTCATCCTACTAGAGCCTATCTGCTTTTTGCCTGTGAAGTGCAAAAACTGCATACCGCTTCATCACAATCATCACCAGCTTCGAGAAGGCCATTCGTACTGAAATTGGTGATGTTTTGGAGCAGGTTGCATATGTCTAAATCCACAATACAAGCAAACTTGATGTTGATTAATGATACTTTATCAAAGATTATTGTAGCCAATGATAGCGTAGCACGGATATTCCTGTCGTTCTCGGTCGCCACGTCGTCCGATACAAAATTGCGAAGAGTTGGGCACGGATTTGCCTGTCGTTTTCTGTAATTGGGCGAAGCCAGCCGGACAATGCTATTTTAAAAAATATTTAATATTTTTTAAAATACGCGTTTTCACAGTTTGCAATTATTTTAATAAATAATTGCAAACTGTGTGAGTCCACAGCTCGTTGTACCAGGCTCCGGGTACACAGCCAACTCAGAATGATCTGTGAAGAGGTCCAGTTGGCCAAAGAGAAAGCCAGCAAAAACGGGTAATCATTGTCGAAGAGGAAGTGTCCATGCAACGAGCGGTGGATATATGGAGTGGCGGTGGTGGCGCCGCCGACGGTTGTGGAGACGTGGATGTTCCCGTGGACTATCGGTCGAGGAAGCGGCAGCTCATGCGTCTGCCCCATCGACACAAAGACGCCGTTGACGCCGCGGGGACGTCAATCCTGGCGAACCAAGTGATGTGGAAGCTTGCGATGCGGATGTCTCTTCACAACGAAAACAGATTGCTGCAACACTTCTCACGGTCAATACTGAGCATCGGAGTGCACAAGGTAGGTTTGTGAGCTATCTGTGTGATGATTGCATTGAATCAGTCTTCTTACATTGCTCGTCAGCATTCCGACCGAATTCACTCCCTCGATGGACAGGATGAAACGAGTATGAATATCTGGCCCTTACAGCCTCAACCAAAACGTATTTCGGCCTCGTCAACCTCAGAATGTACCAGTGATTCCCCAGACACCGCCCCAGAGTCCGATCGACCCAGCCTGTCGTCCAGAGAATCCTTTGGATCTACTCACTCGTTGCCACCACTTCCGCCCCTTGAGTTTTCTCCATCGAAGGTCTTTCGCACTCGATCGAGAGGGACTTCTTTCCGGATGTATTCCAACTGGCCAATTAAAGGTACGGCAAATCTTGTGGTGGTATTCATGCTTGCGTACTGATCGCCATGCATGTCCTTAAGGGATACGGCCGGGACTCTCGGTAAGAATCGTGAGGACAGAGGTTATTGCATCAGTGCCAACAGCTACTGAATATGTCGTCCACGTGGTCGACTTGCACACGCGCGTATTTTGGATATCCAAGAAAAGATTTTCAGACTTCTACGTGCTTCGTAAAAAGGTGTGGTCTGATTTTATGCTAGATCCACGCTATGTGCCAGCTTGTTGATGATCTTTGGCTGCCTCTCAGATTCGCCAACACATCAAAAGTGCCACAGCATCTGAAGCAGAAGAGCTCAAATTCTTGCTGGATTTACCGTTTCCGCGTCGAAGATTACGAAGAAGTGGTGAGGACTCGTGTATTCGGCGAGTAAACGACATGGAGGCGTTTCTCCGGAATGTCGCGTCACTGGAACCAACGTCAAAAGTTCGAGTTGACATTCTGCGCGACTTCCAGCTTTGCTTGTGCTCGGCTGAATTCATCGAGTCTCTCGAGAGAGTCGATACAAGAGGCGAGGCTCCAGAGCCGAAGTGGCTCAGCTACGATCTATTTGTCAAGTTGAACAGTGTCGGCACGGTGGAAGGCCACACATGCTATAAATTTCTGCAGGCGTTCCGGAGCCGATGTACGGTAGTTGAGGCTGCGGTTTGCCTTGAATGCTGCAATTTTTCGGACACTAATCTTGCTACCGACGCTCTCAGAGAGTTGCGCAATGTGGTCACTAGCGTGGAGAAGTTTATTGTGGATCACCTCAGCCCCAAGTACGCGGACCAGTTCTCATTGGTGGACCAAAGCGTGGATGTTTCCAGTGTCGTGGATGACTGTGTGTTTCGCGCTGTAGAAGACACAATTCTGGTGCCGTTAGAGAAGGAGATTGCTTTTCTTGTCAGGAAGACAGTGGATACAAAGCAGGAAGCTCGCTTGATGGCAAACATTGCTAAGATGCGCGGTCGCCCTCAGTCCGACTTCGGCATTCCAGAACACTTGCAGTCGGATGAAGATTGGGGAAGATCATGCCACCATCTGAGCATGATCGATGAGCGCCAACTTCCGTGCGAGAAAATTCACGAACTGCTGCGTTCAGCTCTTGAGATCTTCAAGAGTTGTGGCGAGAAGAATCTTGAATGGCGAGAAAACTCGGCTCTCACGGCGGACGACTACCTCCCAATACATATCTATGTCGTGATTCACAGCGGCCTCAAGCGCCCGCTCATGACGAAAGAGTATCTCGGTTCAATGATTCATCCTTCGAAGATGCTCGGTGAGGTGGGATATTTTCTCACAATGTTTGAGGTCGCTCTTCAGTATATTGCAGACATGTAGACCAACAGAAAAGTTATATCAAACAAAGGAACTATATTAAGTTAATATATCTTACCCCTGACCAACGGCGATGGGATTGACGGATGAAGGGTCTCATGAGGCTTCCGTCTGCCGTTCGTGTGTCCTTCGCACAACGGTGTGGACACTCAATTCTCGCACCATTACGGTTGCTGACTGAATCGAGGGGCGCGCAGCAGTGGGTACAAGCGCTCGAGAATGCGCCTTGCCTCGTTTGCAAACACCCCAACGGGCATCGAATCGATTGTGCTGTGACTGGTTTCCCGTTGACTTGTTCGAAGGTGAGATTGGGTTACACCATCTGCAAGCCCAACTACGGTCCTCATCGTCTCTTGGACCTTAGTCGTGCGACCAGCTTCTTCAAAAGGAGAAGCACAACAAGATTCCAATCTTTCGACAGATTCATGAAGACCTCACATTCACCACAAGCGATGAGGCGAGAACACTACTGTCCTCTGGTGGGTGATAGTCGATCATAGATACTTGCACGGTATGCTTTGCTGACGTGTTGCCAGTTCTCACTAGAGATCATAGAGCAGCGCGCCGAGGTGAGACCATTCAACCGACACAGTCTTGGGAGCAGTTCATGTGTCACTTCACGGACAACCCTCGGTGGCTTGGCGAGCCTCGCGCTGTGCGGCTCACATCGGCTGTCTATACATTTGTCGCCACGCTGTCAAATTTCGTGGCTTGTATGATATTCACATCGACCGGCGCTTGTGACGTTGCCTGACTGGAATTTTGTAACGAATAGTTCTTCGCTCGTTTCAAGACCAGACAAGCACGGAACTGGGCTTGCATATCATCGGCGCTCGCGCGGAAGCCATGATGCCGCCCAACATATGGGGAGAGCTGAATGATTCTCACGAAGATGTACGCTTTGACATCAAGCTGGTCGGGGATCACGTATTTTCGAAGAAAAATGCCTCGGGCAAGCCTCTCAGCAATTTGTGCATCCAGAACTACCCAGGTCTCTACCACAACATCATCGCCACGAACAATTGTCTCGAAGCCCCACCTGACGGTTACGCTCTGTTTAACTGTGGGATTGGTCATCCGACACTGCGAGCTTCGTGGTATCCAACTCTAGACATCATTCTCCGGACGGGAAAGCCCGTTTTGCTGACGTCATTCAGTAAATCGGATCAAGAAAGAGATCTACGCACACTGAGAAAATTTGCGAGCACAATTGAGATTGATTTTCTGGAACCCCCGCGCCAGAATGAATTTCAAAGTAGATGCTACCAGCTCGATCCCCTGAATGTATACGAACCGGTTCAGACGAACAGCCACTTCATGGTCGTTAGGGGGCGAACCAAAACCTGAATGCCAAGCTGAGGTGGGGTACCTTCATATCGGATCACCTGGAATAGATTTTTCCCCTTCCGAACGAAAGTTGCCAAATAGAAAAAGTCAATGAGAATTCTGCATCCAGTGACGAACAGCCTCTCCGAGATTTCCATACTGGGCAGTTGGACACCGCTCTACCTGAAGGTATGCAAGTGCGATGTAGAATTCATCGAGATGAAGAACATCTTTAGGCGGTTCACTCTGCGAATGGGGTATCCTCCTTGTCTCATTCACCACTCGACTGAACAGGCGTTCTGCGATGGATGCCCCAGTATTCACAATGTCTGCCGCAAATCTTGCAAATCTTTCCAAAGTCATGCCGACCCTGACATTATCCCCGCGGCGACCTGTGTCGTCATCAGAGACTGAGTAGTACTCGAAGAGTGGCCATACAACCATCTCTACGTCTGCGCCAACCAGGCAGATCCGAGGTGGGCCGGGTATCTCACTTTCACCGAGAAATCCAAGGTCACAAAAGAACGATAGCACAATCTCGCGTGCAGATAAGCAGAAGGAGCTGCTAGAATTCGGCAGCGACTTCTCAAACAACTCTAATGCGCAATATCCGAGAAAGATCGGAAGTGTGTGTGAAGTCATTAAACCGTCACGATCACACAGGCGTCCAAAATGGTGATGGACAAGTCCATGAGACACATACGCTGGATAGAGGCGCAAGTCCTCCAATAAATGAGCGACGCCCGAAATGGACAAGCGTACTTGATCGTTGTGGGCATCGACGCGTTTCTCGCTGGAATACTTCACGAACACACGCTCTATCGGTTTGCGAAAAGCAAGAAATAAGTCGCGTACTTGGCCACAAAGATGCCAATCATTGAAGAGAGTTAGCCCAGTTCCAGTGAACTGGGATTTGAGAGGTTGTTGATCTGGGGGCACGACTGGTTCGCACTGATACTCCTGAAATTCTTTGACTGTACTCGTGGACGAATGCTCCGATTGAGGATATGTGTGCTTAAGTGGGGCTTTTTCCATCACAGCTCGCTCCACAACAGCTGTCTCATGCTCCAAGACAGCTAACAATTTTTCTTGGTTCTGGATAATGTCGTCGGAGAGCTGGCCTGCCCATGGGGACCGAGCGGTATGAAGAGTTACATCAGAGGTGTCTCGGTGAGCTACTTGAGTCGTCTGTCCACGCTTCGTTGTGGGGCAGTGGTGCAATAATATGGACCAAAACTCTTTAATCCGGTCGTCTGCTGTAGGAAGAGCATCAAACACATCTCTCGCGACAGCATTCAAGCAAGCAACGAAATCGATCATTGTAAGTCCTTGACTTGCAGCATATTCTGGCGCGTAACTCTGAACGAGAACAGCAAGGTCAGATTTTGCGATGAGGGGGTCACTGAGAGCTTTGAATTCGCGAAGAAATTCGACGAGGTTGCTGATCGGCAGACGATCCGATGGAGGACAATCGGATGAACTTGTGGTTTGTGAGTCTTCACGGGTCGCGGCATCTGAAGTTACATAATGGCTCTTCGCGATGAAAGAGAAAAGCCCATGAAGACTGTCGATTGCTGCATCGCGGCAAATAGCTAGGAGTGCAGCAGGTATCGTGACACCACTTTTCCACTCGAGGATAGAGGCGACTTGAGATTTGTATGCTTCAACTTTCTCTTCAAGTCCGACTTGTTGCTCCTCCATTTGTTTTAGTCGTCCCTCTTCTCGTGACAGCTTTTTTGCCAACACATCAACAGCGATGCGCTTGTCTTGCGAGAAGAACTGAAATCGCTCCAGATCGTTCCGCAGAACTTTGTTGTAATCGCCCAATGAACGAACATACCTACTCTGTTCATCGAACTCAATTTCTGCCTTCTCCAGTTTTAAGCGGTAATCCTTTGCACTCAAATCCATCTGGGTTTGTTGTCGCCAACAGTTGAATATTGCACGGATCCACTGACGTTCAGTCGATCGAACAACCAAACTCACAAAACCATGTTTAACGAGTTGCAGCTCGGAACGGTGCTCACGGAGCTGGTCGCAAGCTTGCTGAATTTCTTGGCGGGAAAACTGGAGCTTCTCTTCTAGACGGGTCTTTGCACGCGATAACGAAAATACACACTCTTTCGCTTCGGTTAGCTCGGACTCGATCTTCTTTGCTCTCTCGCAGTCGAATCGGTGGACGTCGAAGACGGATTGCATCATCCAAGTTGAGAACGCACGTTGCCTCAAAGCTCGCGCCTGATTTTGTTGCACTAGTCGTAGCCTAGCAAGGCCATGTCGTAGTTGGTGCTCGCGGAGAGCATGCTTCTTGACATATGAGATCCAAAGCTTGAATGAGGTATACAAGGCCCATAATGTGTTTTTCTTCAAAATCGAGCATATGATGGTCGCACCAGCACGATGAGAAGTCGTTCGGAGTGTGTTCTGACCAGAAGTAATAGTCGCCGCCAGTTCTATAGTGTGGTCGTTGTGTACCTTCTCTCGGGCGTAAAGATTCAATCGATGAAAAGCTTGTGCAACGAGTTTGACTTGCAATCGCTTGAGTAATGCTGCGACAACAACTGCTGCCCTGAGATAGGATCGGACGCGTTGGTGGCAGCTTTCTCGCCACAAATTGAAAGCAAATCTGAGTTCACCTATCCGGTTACGTAAGCCCAGATAACGTATTGCTACCAGCCGGGCTTGTGCGAGCTTCGAAGCAACTTCCTGGGATGATTGAGTTTCACTGCGTTGGAGTTCACCCCGTAAGTTTTGTAGCTCTGATGAAAGCTGAGCCAGTCGTTGAATCTTTCCTGTTTCCGCAGCCATCTTCTCCAGCAAGTCAGCCTGCAAAGTTTGGTTCTGTTGCATGAGCTGACGGGTTTGCATCTTCAATTGGTCTTCGCTTCGAGCTGTTAATGCTAACTGATCCTCCAGAGTCTTGACAAGCTCCTTGGCGCTCAATTCTTGCATTACATGTTTTTGGATTTCCTCCTTGAGAAAGCGATTTTCTCTATCGACGTTTTCAAGATTTACAAGTCGATCCTGAGAAATACGCGAGACCTCCTGTTCCGCGAGTAAGGCGCATTGGCGACTTTCGAGCTCGTTTAGAAGGCGATTGTGATCACTGATCAAGCGGTCGTACTCTACTCTTGAGATATGATCAGCTGAGACAGCTCTGCTCATCAGCGTCAAATCACTCGAATCGACGCAGCGTGCGCTTAGCCCGGTAGAACTATCAGACTTCAGCATCTGGACGCTTTCGGGGGAAGTAGTCGCCCTCACTTGAAAGCTCGTGGAACGCCGGAAAGGGGTAGACCTTGTGCTCAAGGTTACATGATGAATGGCGTCTGAAGAGCTCGCCGAGTCACTTGCCCTATCTAAGCTACAATGCTCATCAACTGGACGCTGGTTGAGTAACTCTGTCGCTACTGCATTCGCCGCGGTTTGAGTCCCATTTGCGAAGTTTTCCTCTGCTCGCTTGAAATCGTGCCAGATCTCTTTGCGCTTCCAGTCGTCCAAAAGTCGGGAAGAGCGTCGGTTGTGCTCATTAGCCCAGAACTGTGATGAAGTTGATGCAATTCTTCGCTGAGAAGTAGTCTCTAGTTTCTGGCGATTTGAGTCGCTCGTCGAATGGACACATACGCTTTGTCCTCTTCTGATCATGCTTGTAGTGGGCGATCCATTCCGAACTTTGCTGTCCAGCAACTCCGTTTCCAGTGGAGAACGGTGGGAGCGACGTGGGGATGACCACTCGACTGAAGAGACTGCGTTAAGACTTACGTTACGAACCAACGGCGGCATCAGCCTTGGAATCTGGCTCGCAGGTTTTGAAGGCGACGACGGCATATCTCGTGCAAGCACGACCTTCTCGTGAACAAGTTCAACAGGCCGGGTCGTTTGATCGTACAGGTTAATTTCGACATCTTCGCTAGCGCTTGAGATGAGCTGGAGTGGCTGTTCTTTTCTCACCAGTGGCTTGCTGTTGGAGGGGTCTGCATCCAGAAGCCACTCGTCCCCGGATTCTACATGGCCATCTCTCTGTGCCCAACTAAACGTATCTCCCATTTCACCGCCTTGACTCGGAGATTGCGATGACCAACTGCCCTTGTCTTCGTCACTTCCATCACTATCATCTTCAGACAGATGAGACGACGACCACGCCACAACGTCACAAACCCCATCGCGATCAAGCTCGCTCGAGTCCATCGTCCGCGACATCCACCCAGAACTGCGCTCTGCGATGGGGGCTATGGACTTCCGGACACATGTACCGCTTCCCAATCCTCTCGAAACGACACCGAAGGGAGCAAAATCGCCCGATATAGACCGATTGGAACCTCAAGCAAGCCTGGTGATATGAATACCCTACACAGGCCTTTGGCTCCAATCGTACCAAACATAGCACAGAACATAGTAGTGGTGCCGAGGGATTGCCGTCACAGCGGGCGAAGTTATCTATTCATAAGCCATCACAGCTTCTTCCCCCTCCAGCTTATTCAACGAAACCCACCCTAAATGAGCTTCTTACTCTTGAAAAACTTCTTTAGGTAGAGGACTTGCCACACACCCATAGCGAGAAGCACACCGATCGAAAGAAAGCTGAACCAAAGCACTCGCGAGTTTGTCGATTCATTCGTGCTACGCATAGCAGCCTCGCGCTCACGCATATACAGCATTTCTCGATGGATCTCGTCCACAGCGTCTTCCATCTTGCGCAGCTCTCGCTCAACAGGCATAAGGTGCTCGCGTTTGGCCACTTCAGTGTAGTCCTTCGCCTCGACGCCGTGCTTGAAGTCGAGCATCACGCGAGCCGGACTCTCATTGGAGTTGAAAAAGCACACCGTGTAGCTACCGGCGGCGTCTGCGTGGAACGAAAACTTGTGGATATCGTCGGATGATGTGTCGACGTTCGAGTCTTGCTTCAGGTACTTTTTAAGGGGGTCCGTGATCACGACCGACACGCCCGACTTGCCCTTCACGGCGCCCAGCACATCGTAGTGGATGACCACGAGGCTGCCCTGCGCGACCTCGTCGCTGAGACACTTCTCCGCGCGTCGCCGCACCTCAAACTGCACGCCTTGGACGCCGCACGCGACCGCCGCGAGAAGCACCAGCGTCCACGCCACCAAAGTCACCCGCGCCATGTTGTTCTCTCACCTCCGATCTTATGCTGAGAACGCTGACAGGGAGCCACGCGGAACCCTTCAAATACGATATCGCCTTGTGGGGTGCCGAACCACCGACCGATATCGGTTTCTTCTGTGGACAAAGATGGAGGTCAAGAAGGGTGACCGGGTATGAAGTGGCGATGCGCACACTGCCCGCAGCGACTGACGCGAGTGCGTACGTGGGCGAATAGGAGTGGTTCGAAGCGGAGAAGGAGCGACTCGAGGAGGAAGCCAGAGAGGTTGGGCGTTCGGACAGCGGGAACTGAGGAGCGAGCCTGACATTTGGACTGGGAGCTACCGCGCAGCACCTGCAGGAGGCAATCTCCAATATCCAGATCCTGAGCCAAAACCTTGATCACTTAAACGATGTAGTACGTTGCTGCGCTTCGTTCGATCAAATTTGGTTTCTTATGCGGTCATCAGGGCAACGAACTTGTCAACATCTCGGCTGTCTGGGTGAAATTCCTCCAGCAAATGAACGGGGCTCCAAGAGATCCTCGGAAGATGTGAATAGACTTTTCAAAGTGTGAAAAGACGTTCTTACAAGGGGATCTTTACAACACATCCCACGGAATCTGCTACGTGACTATTCCTTGTGTGCTCGCACTTTTGTGTGCGATCCGCTGGCGCAGCTTTTGAAGTACCTCCTGCTCGTACGCGGAGTGGTCTTCGAGTGAGATTGGCCCAGATGGAAGCACCGTAACGCTTGATTGCTGCTCATTTGTGTCAACCATGCCTTCTGTATCATCGTTGATAATGTGTCTCTGCACCCGTACTTCACGCCACACAGCATTGTGCCCTTCTATCCGTACAGCTTGCGCCTGAGAATACAAGGGTTAGTGGCAAGACAACAAAATGGTGGTCCGGTTTGAGCACGTACTGCAGCTTGCTTGTGTTTGAATAGAACTTTCGCTGAAGTCGATTTGATTTTGACCGATTCGATATCTCCATACTGCCGTAACGCACGGATGATCGACTCATCTGAGTGCGAAAATTGCCGACGATCCCATTTCACGGTCAAAGTGCGCTCTGTCTTGCTTCCTAGTAATGAAACCGCGTTGGTTGGGATCGATTTGTCTCTGCAAGGAGGCGCATTTACCTTGGGATGTGACACTTCCTGCCACAACAGCGTCAACTTCACTTTGGCGCCGAGCTTGACGAGCCAGATTGTCTTGAAGTTCGCGTTGCCGAGCGGCAGTCTTCTCGCGGAGTTTCGCCAACTCGTTCTTCCGACGAGCTTCGTCACGAGCTTCCTCCCTCTTTAACTCGGCGCTTCTCTCTTTTCGAACGTGTTCTACGCACAGAAGGACTCAACACAATTAATCACACGGAGCGCAATACGGAAGGAGCTGACTGGTTCGTACCGTCAAGCATCCTCTTGCGCTTATCAGCGAGCTCAGCGGTGCGTTCGAGCTGTCGCTTGCGCGCCTGAAGTTCTTGTGATAGCTTCTTGTCATATTCCTTCTTCTTGACTGGGTCCAACAGGTGATCTCGAGCTTTCTTCAGCTCCAAAAACTTCTTCACTGCTCACACAACAAACAACGTGAGCAGACTGCGACGGCAATCACATTGGCGATACCAAATCACACGCACCATCTCCACCCCGATCGGGGTGGTGCTGAAGCGACCTCTTCTTGTAGGCGCGTGCTACCTCTTTCTCGTCCGCACCGGCCTCGAGGCCGAGGACCTCGTACAGATCCAGACCAACTAGCTCAGCCTCCATTGCAGGATGGGTCAGGTCGAGTGCAAATTGTTCAGAAACAAGGAAGAAACCGATTTCTATTATGATAGAAACCCTTGATGATGACGTACTAACCCATTGTCTCAAAGAGAAGGCCAGCAGCAAGTTCGACGTTGCCATTTGTGGAGGCGAGAGCCGCAGCAGCCTGTGGAATGTTACAGGTCGTCAGCTTTAACAATTGCACCAATTTGAAGAATAGAAATCACCACGGACACGTTGGGGATCGAAGCCAAGCGCAACAAGACGCTGGATTTTGTCGTCACTGGACTCGCTGACACTTGGGTTCGGGGTTGACGGAGTTTGAGGAGCTTGCGCAACCGCGTCAGTTGCAGTTCCGAGGGGCATCGAAGGTGCAACCGAGGAACTCGGGCTAGCATCAGAGCGCTCGGAGGTCGGAATTTCCTATAGGTTTGATAAAGTCAATGATGAACTTCACCGATAGACGCGATCGGCGAAAGACGGACATACGTTTTCTGGCAGAAAAGGAACCTCATGACCACCCGACGCATCTTGGAGGCGTAAAACATTCTTGTGTAGGTCGATACAGCACTGTAGACGAGGAGCCGTCCACCGAATACTCAGCCACAGCATCGAGTTTGATTCTCCATGTTGCCTTTTGACGTACCTGATGACGTTTGAGCATGTCGAGGCCAAACAAAAAATCGACTCCCTGAAGGCGGGAAATTAACAACAACCAGGATATTCCTAAGATCGAAAACTGACCTGACCTGCTGGTCCAAAATCGTGAAGCTGCAGTTGTAGAAGAAGCTGCCAATTTTCAATGGTGCCATATGCACTCTCCCAATGATAGTTGCAGTGCCAACCCCAACGGCCTGTAGTAAATTTGGGGTGAGTTTATGCTCTTGTGAGAAATACAAGTCGCTCTAAGAGGACCACACCTGACCAGCAAAGCGCTTGTCAACGAGACGCATGATCCCGCATCGTTCTGCACAACTCTAAGGTATCGAAACGTAATTTGTCAGACAATCTCGCTTGTGAGAGATATCTGGCAACAGTAACTTACCGACGACATGATAGTAGATTGAGCGCCTGAGTCCACAAATGCCTTCACCGGTGTACCGTTCACTTCGCACGGGATGTACAACATAAACACCCGCGCAAAGGCTTCAGGCATCTCCTCAATTGCAATTTCCATGTTCTTCTGCACGTTCGACAGGCGAATTCGCTCTTCAATTTTCGCTTGAGCAGCAGCATCAAATGGATTTCGCTCCAAGGCTATGATCTGACCGGACAAATATCAGCGGCCAAATTTACACTAGACGTGAAGAGGACTCGACAACCACATTTTCATACCTCTTCTTGTTCCTGAAACGTCTTAGAAGCAGCTGCCATGTGCATTTCCAGGAGCACCATCCGAACATCCTAGAATACGTGGGTAAAGTTATGAGTCTTTCATCGTCAGCTCAAAGAACTGCAGAAGAGGAGTGAAACTCACCGACACGCTCCTCGATTCAAGTGCCTGACCTAGTTTCGGATTACCTTGCTTGACCTTGGAGCAAGAAGATAAAAAGCATGAACTGTGAACTCTTAGAACATGCACAAACCTCAGGGAGCAGGTGTGGATTCTTGTCGATGATGTCTAGGAGCATCTCAGGCGAAGCATTGGGCTACAATACCATCAATCAGACTTCGGACATCGAAGCTGACGACTCGGAGTCGCACCGGAATATCCTTGATGCGCATCCCCGAGCGAGCAGTGGACGGTAGATGAGATAGTACGAGTGGGTTTGCAGCCGAGGGAATTGGAGGAGTTGGAGCTGCCGAGGGGTTGGCCATAATCACTAGGAGATCATCGTGTTTCACCCCAACATCGTCGAACTATTAAACACGAACAGGCGTCAATACCACGTTCACGCAGGGCAAAGCGAGGACGAACAAGATGACCGACAGTCAAGTCGAGGCGGACAGGGTTCCCGTTGTGAAGCAGCACCTGGTTCGCAGCAGCAATCCCAAACTATCGAGGAACACTTCCTCAGCGAAGAGTCTGTGCGCAACGAGACTGCCTGTGGGACCGCACCTCCTCTTGCAACCGGAGCGCGATGGCGCCGACGCGCTGGTGGAGCTCGACGTTGAGTTGCGCGACGCGGTCGCCATCGGCGGACGTGACAGTGATCGAGATCGTCATGGACCGTGAGGTTCGGATTTTGGATCCGGAATGGGCGAATTCCATCAAGTGTTGGTTAAAACACGTGCAGAAACCACCGTATTTGTTTCGCTTGCTTCAACAAGAGAGAAAAATGGCTGAACAGGGCAGCTCGCTGACCGACCTCAAGGACGGTGCGCTAAGTCCGACATGGGGCCATCGCGAGATGTGTTTGACTCAAATTTCGTACTACGTTAGCGCTGAAGGAGACACTTGAAGCGCGCGGCTCCCTTGGACAAATAAAGGCACGGATCCGGGCCGAGATCTTCGCAGCGCTAGACGACGAGGTGAAGCAAAACTTGATGAGACCGTTTGATGGCCACCTTATAACCTATTCCTGGGTGCTTGCTGCTGCAGAGCGCGCCCAAGCCCAAGCTATCGAACGAGAATCTCCTTATTAACGAGCTGATCAGGGAATATCTGGCATACAACGGGTATGCCCATGCCCTTTCAGTATTCGTGGCTGGTACGTGATCATCGCCACCGTTGCGCACTCGTTGCCGTTCTAATTGAACGCAGAGTCTGGCCATCCTTTGGAACCGACTTTTCGACGTGAGGTTTTGGCCCATGAGCTCCGAGGTTCGGTTTATTCTAGTTCAATGCATCCTCTTCCTGAAGAACTGAAGCCTGGCTGTTTGTAGTCGATGACGACCCCAGATTCGTTCATGTGCCATTGCTGTATGGGATTGTGACAAGCTTGCAGCATCCGCGAGGTTGGGACGTTGCATTTATCACTTCGTAAACTTATTCTGAATGTGGAATGTTCAGAGCTTGGCCAGCTCAACACAAGTAACGCCGAGCGGAATCCTGCCCCAACCACAAGTCTGCCGACTTCCACTCACCACTTCGTGCCATGTAACTCAGACATATTCCATTGTTGGGGAACATGGGACTATTGTGACTTTAGTGATTTTGCGTAACAGCCGACGCGGGCCCATTGCCAATATTGTATCAAAAGTGAACCTCTTAACTCAATTTGCTCTTCGACTTATCTCACCTCACAACTTCCACAGTCGGATGTACCCGTCGCTACCGATTGTCGCAACAAGATTTCGGTGGGGATGGTGCTCGACTCCTAGTGCAGATCCGTTGTTGATCTGCACAGTAGCTTCCAACGAGCCGCTATCCACAGAGAACACCAAGAGGTAGCCTGTGTCGGTTACTCCGTACACGAGTTTTCCTCTCGGCGACAGAGTGCAGTCGACGAAACTGCCTACCTGTTGCTCATTGTTGGCATCCGTCTTCAATGTTTGAAGCAGAGAACCGTCCATGGATACTAGAAACATCGCAACACTACGGGTACAGAGGAGGATGTTACATTCGGTTGCTTGACCTGTCGGTACCAGCAGAATATTCGCGATGTCGACTTCGTCATTAAGTGAGCTGTTCGGAGGTTGAATGGTGCGTAGGCAAGCCGTCGTTTTCACATCCCAAATCTGTGAGGTATTCGAATGGGTAAGATGGTAGTCGGGCCAATAGATGAAGCCAGAACGCACCTTGACACTCCCATCGCATGAAGCAGATATCACGCGAGCACCGTCAATCGAATAGATTGCTCTGTTCACGTAACTTTGGTGACCAACGAACTCCTTCAGCATTTGGCCAGACTTGAGGCCGTGGATGCGGACGGAGTGATCAAAAGACGCGGTGAGCAGCTGTGTCCCATCTCGAGAGAACTGGACGCTATTGATGCTTTGGCTATGCGCATTGTCAAAACGACGCAGGCAGACTCCAGACGCGACTTTCCAAACTTTCAGCTTGCCGTCCTCACTTCCACTAGCAAGCAAGTCTCCATCCGAGCTGTAAGCCTGTGCAGTAACGCCAACCTCATGCATCATGAATTCATCTTTTGCTTGGTATTCGAGATCCTTGCGCAACTTGCATTTGTCATGGTCCCAAACCTCGATGAAGCCGTCTTTCGAGCCGCTGCTCAACAGGAGGCCATCTCGACTAAACTGAATAGTCTGTGGTTTGGAGGTCTTACCGAACTTGATCTTTCCGGCAGACTTTCGCACAGGGAGATCTACGTTCTCGCGAACTGCCTCCTTTGGTGCACCAGTGAATAGACTGTATTCTCCACCCGGCGAAATCGTTCCCTAACGGGTATGAGCTATTAGACCCACTGCGAATCAACATGAACAAAACGAAAGAAACCTGAATATGCTGCCACTTAAGAGCCTGCCCAAGCAACGACAAAAGACGCGACGGTGGAACTTCGAACACCTCGTTCTTGAACTGATCGGCGATAGCAGCGCGACGTTCCTGTTTGGAGACATTACCATACGCAGACTGTGGATCAAACACAGTTCGCTTTGCAAGTTCTTCAAGGCGCGCAAATCTTCTCATCGAAAAAAAACGTCACTCGGCTGCGTCCTTGCAAGTTCACATGGGATATTCTCATACCGCTCAGCGTCTTTGTTGCGCATGTGCTTCATGGGCTCAGAGAAGCGCAGTACCCGTAGCGCGACATCTTGCTCCCTCATTTCGAGCATCTCGAGCACGATTTGCTCGTACAAACTCGTCATAGGCGCGGAGTCGCACTCAAGGGCCTGTGCCTGTTGGAGGACCGCGTCCCACCGCCCGAGGACAATGTCGCTCGCGAACGCACTCAAGGAGTCCACTGCGTTCAGGCTGATCTGCGCTTCCTCCTGCAGAGCCTTCATGGCGCTGAAAAGGCGGTTCTCCTTGAGAAACTGCAGGATGAGCCGGATGGTGTCGCCCGCGTCCACCTCCATCGTTGTCACTGCGCTTTTGCCACAGCTCCAAACAGAGTGATCGTCACTGATGTGGTCCACATATCGACTCTGCTGCCTTGAGCAAAACAAAAGCGGGAAAAGCGACCGCGATGGACGGCTTGACTCGGTACGTCCGCACTCGACGGCGATGGTTGCCTCACTCACGTCTCGATGGTAACATCCTCGTGTGTGGCACGCGCAGGAAACTGGAGGCCACGCACGACGAGATTCAGCGCGTGCGTGGAGAGGTCGAAGAAGCCCTGAAGACGTTCTATGGCGGCTCCTCGTCACTCTCAGCCGATGAGGCCATGAAGATCGCGGCTAGGTGGAGTAATCCAGCACAGCATGTACTGCTCCCTGGTGTGGTCGATGCGAGTGATGTGTCTGAAATGGACGCCCGAGTTAACCGCCTGACCCACGCGCTCCAGGACGTCGTGGAGCAGCTGCTTGTGGACGACAACGATAGGAGCGAGCAAACACGACTGATTGCATCCTTTGCTCAGCGTGAGCGCCTCAAGAGACAGATGGAGCAGTCGCGCCGTATGCTGGTGGTTATCGAAATGATCACGCACGCGGATAACGCACTGTTTGACATTGATGCACGCATGGACAAGGGCGATATTGTTGCCGCAGCAGAAGCGTGCGTACGAGCTGAAGAGCTCTTAACTGGGCTAAATAACACCAAACCCGACTCTACAAGCTCTCTGGCCACTGAGAATGAAGATATTGTGCGCATTCTCAGCCTCCAGTTGCTCAAGAAGAGGAATCGACTGCTACGCTTCCTCGATAAGGTGCACATCAAGATGGTCGCAACTAAGCCAGGGCTGATACGCACAAAGCATCCAAGACTCCACGCAGGTTCCAATGGTGCAGGAAGCGGTGCTTTACTATGGCAAGCGTCGGCGCTCATGAACACCCTTCCGACTCGTCTCGCCGAGCTGGCCAAGATCATCTCTCTTCATCTGCTAAAACCATTGTTCTCCTCCGACTCCGCGTCAGTCAGTGTAAACAGCGAGGATGATGGTTACTCTCTCTCCATCGCATTAGCCGGCGAAAATGACTCTCCAAAGCGATCAGAGGTCGAAAGTGTTGATTTCGCGTGTGTTCAGGTCATCACTTGTCTCCACTTCCTGCATACCCATGTATTTGGTGCGGATGCAAATATTATGCAGCGTGCGGCTGAATTCTTGTGGAAATCCCCGGGTAACCTGGAGTCTCAAATGCTGACGCTGCTTCAGGACAGAATTCCAAAGGATGCGAGTGTCATCATTCAATATCGTGAGTGTGTGGCTCAAGCGGTAAGCTACTTCCCTTCTCGCTCACGTGATGCAATCTTTACACATCATCTTGATTTTAGGTCCGTTCGATGAGTGAGTCACTCGAGTCCATTGGGTTCGTCATCCCGAAAACCAGCCAAGTCCGCATTTTCGGAGAGCAGATTGAGCTGTACGAGCCAGATCCTGTAGCGGGCGCCGTCCTGAATATTTGCTGAATAATTCTTGTAGGGTGTATTCCAAGCGCCGCAGACAACAACTGCTATCAATTGCCCGCGGCTTCATGAACCGTGATTACCGGAATTCGACCAAAATCACCGCAGCGACGGAGCGATGCAGTATTGACGCATCCGTGGGAAGTGCAAAGAAAAACGGCGGGAAAGGGAAGCTCGGTTCAACTGCTGGCTCAACGGTTGGATCCGCACCGTCATCTGATGACACTGAGAACGGAGGCTTTCAGATGCCTGATTATCGGGTCACACACTGTGCTCATGATATCGTGGAACTTGCCCACCAAACGCTGATTGAGGCCTGCACACCGGATTCGATCCGCGCCAACATGCTCTTTCATACAAGTCGCGACATTTTCTTTCTCTTTCGGGCCGTCGTGCCCACATTATACCAGAATGAGATATCGAACGATGCCAGTACCTGCATGCTCTTCCACAACGACTGTATGTACATTGCCCATCACATGCTCACGATCGGGCATCACTACAAAAACAGGTTGGGGCGCATTTAAGATCAGCTCTCACCCGGTGGCTTACTGTTTATGTATCGTAAGGCTGCCTGCCCCACTTAACCGAATCGCAACAATGGTAGACATGGTTCCACCATTTCGAGAAGCAGGTGAGCGTGCTCTCACTGCTTATACGGCCAAGTTCTCCGACGAGCTTCGAAGCGGTGTGCGGGTGTTCAAGGTTTGTTTCGTATTGTGATGTACATTTGGTATATTGTACTGACTAGACACCTGTCAGGACCAAGGTGGAGTCGATTCTCCAGCCGCTCTGAACGATCTGGAAGAGTTTATCAAGTCTTCCCTCTATAAGCTTAACCATATGAAAGCAGCTTGGCGTGATGGTTTGCCTCAAGGAGTGTACAACCAGGTGATGCGATTAATTCTTCAACCGTTTCTCGCCACGTTCTTGGAGCAGATGCTCATTGAAAAGGTTTGCTCTTTGACTAACCGTCTCATCTTCACTTTGTTGCTAACCATATATGTATTAGAAAATTGGAGCAACAACAACCGGAAAGGTCACCAATCTTGCTTCTCTGCTCTTGGAGGTAAAAGTGCCATCACTCTCTCTATTGAACATCTGCAAACTGATTTCCGCTTCAGGCCCAGGGGATGTTTAGAACAGAAGCGCAGGCGGAGTCGTACGTTCCGGAGCTCGCAAAGCTGCGTCGCTTCGCGTCACTTCTGGTTCGTTAGCCTTGCTACTTCCGCCAGCGACACTATGATATCTGATCCACCCACCTCATAGACCCAGCCACTGACAACCATCCAAGACCAGTTCTTGAATGGAGATCTTATTGAGTTTTCGTCTCAGGAACTGTCAGCAATCACCAGGTTTGTATCATCTTCCACAACTCTACGCCGCGGTAATTCACTTTTCCATACTACATGACAGGTCTATCTTTCGAGATTCACCAGAACGAAAAGTTTTTTTGAGATTGGTGATGAGCACGCCAACAGCAAACTCTCTCTAGGGTATTGACAACCACAAGTACACACAATCATTAGCACTTATATTGATGAAGGTTTCCCAACTTAAATCCACTTCTTGTAGCGGAAGTAGAATTGCAAACTGAACGCGATGCACAGAACGAAGAGCCAGAACATGGGGTATCCAAACCGACTATGAAGTTCGGGCATGTTGTCGAAGTTCATTCCATAAACACCTGTGAGGAATTGAGCCGGCAGGAAGACTGTCGTTACAATCGTGAGCGTGTAGATGACGTAGTTCATTTGGTTTGCTTTTGCGTCGCGGTAGTCCTCTGTCAAAAGGCGACACATTTGGAGTTGCAGTTCGATATCATCGAGAACTTGAACGGTGTGGTCGTGCACATCTCGAATGTACGCAGTCACCGTCTCATCGAAATCTTTGCTTTCAATCAGATTTTTCAGAACTTCTCGGGCCGGTTTAAGCAGACGAGGAAGCCGGAACAGCTCATTTTTGAGGAAGCGAAGTCGAGTGATATCAAAGCGATGTTTGAGTTGTTCAAGTTCATCCTCCAGTTCCATGAGACTTTCTGTGATTGCATCAATAACACTTGTGATCTGATCCACGACCACGTCAAGGACGGCGTAAGTGAGGAACTTTGCATCATTGTGGCGAAGCTTCGAATATGGGATCGTCAGGCGACGGTTCAGCTCTGTCCATATGTTGTTGTTCGTGCCTTCTTTCACAGTTATGACGGTGTTGTCTCCAACGACGAAGATAGCAACGTGTTCAATATACAACTTGAACGGGTCGTCGTCCTCAGCGGTCTCATCACTCAACGCATTCCGCTTCACAGGCGGAATGTCAATCTTGAACATCGCGGAAATAGAGTGTGATCGAGAGCGTTTTCGCCTGTTTGGATCCATTTGGTCCTGAAGTAGATCCATCCGGAGCACAGGAAAGACCAGGAACAAGTGGCCATCATATCGATCAAACTTGGGTCGCTCGTGCATTTCCAGTGTGTCTTCGACCGCCAAAGGATGCAATCGATACTTGATAGCAAGCCGTTTGAGATTAAGACTATCCCGGCCGTTGATGTTGATCCACCGGACCGAGACCCACGGCGGCCGCGTGGTCGTGAAAAATCCGGACAAATCGGACTTGCGGAGTGTAAACTGCTGAAGCCGGGCATTGGAAAAGTCACACACCGTGATGGTGGCCGGAGAATACCCGGACGGCGTCATTCGGGCGACTGTAGCCTCTTCGAAGAGGTGCACCAGTTTGAGCTTGTGAACTGCGGCATCGAATTGCTCGAATGAGACCTTCTGGGTGCCCTTGCGGTCGATGCTGCCTACGAGTTTCAGAAATGCCGCGTCATCTGCGCAGCGAATCCCCATGCCTTCGAGGGCGACGCGAAAGCCATCGTACGTGAGCTGGCCCGATTCATCTAAAGTTAAGCAACCCACACTTCAAAATCGAGGATCCTGTGCACCAACGCCGCGCTTTCCTACCTCCCGGGTTGGCCTCGTCGTAGGCCATGCGCAGCCGCGCGGTGGTGACATCGAAGTATGGATCGAGGATCGATAGCTCGTCGTCGCCAAAGTCGCTCGCCGGATCGTGGAAGGAGTTGTGGCCAGGCGACTTGGGGCTGTAGATGAACGAGACCTTGTCGACACTGAGCTGCACTTCGGTCTGGTGGCTCGCACGCAGGAACTGGGAGGACGACGCCGAGCTGTAGAGCGTGGGCGAGGGCTCGTCGCTCTCGCTCTTCGGCGACGACGGCACGTGGATACCCTTGAGGAGCGGCGTCTCCTCGTTCACCGAGTGGTAGAAATTCATGGTCTGGCAGTCAGCCCTTTGAGAACCGGCAGTGCACTTCCATGGCGCATGACCGCGTCAGGAAGACCAACGGCTCCCCATTTCAGCCAATCGCTGAGAATGGAGGTACCGCCTAATCTCCCAATGGGAGATGTCGTACCCATCTCACTTCAACGTTGCTATTCTTGGGGCCGGCCTCAGCATCAGCGAGGCGGAAGAGGAGGTAGTGCGCGTCTCGATGGAGAATGGAGCGCCGGAGCTTTTTACATGCGCGAAAGGCCGGCGAGGCGGCGACGACCACGCGCAACTTCTTCCACGGCGTCGACCTGAGCGAGCAGCCGTTCCTGACCAAGCGAGGCCGCAAAACACGCCGCGTGGTCAAGCGCGTCTTCGTCGTCCTTGACGGTGGGGTGGGAATCGGCTGCGATTATTTTGGTTCTAGCTAACAGGAAGCATAGGTTACTTGTTCTACTTCCACAGTCCGCTTGCGTCGGAACCCTGCGGCGTAATTCCGCTCGAGAACGCTGAATACGTCACCCACTCGTACGTTTCCAGCGAGCACCGTTTTAACTTCTGCTTTGAGCTGCGATCACCCGCACGTGAATGGGGAACGATCATTCTGCACTTCCACGACTCCGAGCCTGCCAAAGCAAGAGACGTCGAACGAGAGCTGAAAGCTGCTGGAGCTCGGAGTCATCTACAGCAGGGAAATGGACTGCTTCCACCGCCGTCGCGCTCGGAGACGCAGAAAAGGATACCGCTAGTGATGTCACGCTTGTTCACGTTCAGCCGCCGGCTCTTGAACCCTCGGGCGTACGAAGCTAATGAAGGGAGAGCCGAAGGGAATTCGACAAGATCATGTGGCTCTCGTTTCGAAGGGACAGAGTCAGATGAGGAGCCCAAGCGACTTCAGGAGTCAAGTGAAGCTCAGCAAGAGACCACTAGCTTCATATACAAGACCTCCAAAGGGCGCCGGAGTAGTCTGGTCAAGCTTCAGTGGCGTCGTCCTATCAGGGACGAAGCAGACGACGAAGACTGTGTCATCAGTGGACCGATAACCACAGACTCAGAGCCATCTCACACGACCAAGCGCGAGCGCAACACCATAGCGTTTACTGGTCGGAACAAGCCTTCTGTTGCACTCAACCACGGCGAGTTCTTGGCCGGGCAGAAGGTTGACGTCGTGCTCTGTCATGATCTGTGCACAAACGGTTTCGTGGAAAATGCAGGCAGAAAACTCTTCCACTTCATGGCGCCATTCTGGCCTTGGGAAAGACAACAAGATCATGCAAACAGACTCTTGCTAACGTTGGACGGTGAATTATCGCCGAGGGTCCGCTTTGCGACCACTCTCGACTCACAGCGATCTGGCCGGACGTACCCAACAGCGAATGAATGCCGAGGAGTGATAGAGATTTCTACCATGGAGGGTAAAATGTATGCGAGTGTCCAGATGGGCAAGGAGCGCGCGATATCTTTTCCGATCACTCTGTCGAACGAATCAACATTGAAACTGGGTTCTCCCATACAGCAGGAGGCGTTGGAACCCTGCCCTGACGTAGGCGTCTCAGGTGGCAGTTTAACGCCCGTGAAGGAGCATCACACAGTCGTGCTGCGACCACATTCTCCTCAGAAAGTTGTACACGGATCCATCGTTCAGTCCTCGTTGGCAAACGTGAAATTTGTCACGGCGCAAGCAATAAGAGCAGGTCCCAACGAGGTCCGAGCGATAGAACGCGGCGTTTCTGGTCCCCGCTTTCCATCGCCTTTGAAGGGAAACTTGGTAGCTTCTGCTGGCCCGCTCCCATCTCCTTCTAAGTGTATCCCGCTTGCGTCTCCAAGGATTCGCCTTGGACCAGTTTCGCCAGTGCTTCCAAGCTTATTACCTTCACCAATCACAAAGGAAGTCTGTCTCTCCTTGGATTCAACCACCACTGCACTCCCCAAGATACCGGTGAGTATGATTCGAAGTCGTCGAAATATTCCCCCGGACGAAGCCGAAGTTGCACTACCTCCACCATTGCACAAGAAACCTGAACTATGCAAAGCAGCGACAGACCTATTGGGCCCTCAGAGAGTATCTACTGTGGATCCAACCAAACCGAGGGACGTGAAACTCGTTCAGGCTGTGAGTCTTGCCGAAAGTTATAGCGGTAGTTGCAACTTGAAAAAGTACGAGCCTCTCAAGATGATTGGGTGCGGCGGCTTTGGACACGTCATGGTAGCGCGCCAAAAGAGCACCGGACAGCTCGTTGCGATCAAATCCCTTAGCAAAAAAGCGATTGCATTGCAAGACCAAATCCAGCACTCGATGGCCGAGAAGTCAGTCCTTACGATGTGTCGTGACCATCCATTCATCATCCAGATTCACGCGGCGTTCCAAACGATTGATCACTTGCACATGGTGCTGGATTATTGTCCAGGCGGCGAGCTCTTCTTCCATCTCTCGCAAGTTGGTCGGTTCAAAGAGCACCAAGCTGCATTCTACACAGCGGAGGTCTTTTTGGCACTCGAACACCTCCATCGAAACGACATCATCTACCGCGATCTCAAACCCGAGAACATTTTGCTTGACAAGCACGGCCATGTACGTCTTGCTGACTTTGGATTATCGAAATGCGGAGTCGACGACTGGACAATGGCGACAACGTTCTGTGGGTCAATTGAGTACCTCGCACCCGAGGTTCTCGCTCTTGGTGAACCGTCGCTGTCGAGCGCACTGCCTGCGAACATTCAGGGTCGCAAAGGCTACGTCAAGGCCGCTGACTTTTGGGCACTTGGCTGCTTACTCTTTGAGCTGCTCACGGGTGAGCCCCCTTTTTACAGCGGGAACAACCGCCCACTGCTGTACTCTCGCATCATGAAAGGAAACATAATGTTTCCCTCCTACGTTGGCCAGGACGCAAGAAGTCTGATTCTCGGCTTGCTCACATTAGACCCGACTGAGCGGCTCGGCGCTAAGAAGCGCAGCCACTCCGCCATCCGCGAGCACCCATTCTTCGTCAAGTACATTGATTGGGACCGACTGCTCCTTCGTAACGTACGTCCGCCATTTCAGCCACGACAAGATGACTTCGCCAACTTTGACAAGCAGTTTACTTCGATGCCACTTGGCACTGTCGACAAGATGGTCCAATTCCCGCGAAACTTACCTTTGGACTACCAGTTGTTTGAGAACTACAATTGGGAGCCTTCCCCTCAGAAGTAAGCGAATTCACACAAAATCACACGAGGGTATGTGATTGAGTACTAAGCGAAACGATCAAAGCCAGCAGAACAGTGTGAGGTGCATTGAGCGGCATTACTAGCGTTTGTTCCGAACGTCATCACACCAAACTGTCGCGCTTATCGCTGCAATTACTTCCACAGCTTGCTGATAGACATGTTCTGATCGGCGTCCTTCTTCATCACCTTGGAAACGGCCATCTCAAAGTCTTCCTGCGTCACATGAATACGTCGCTCTCGAAGCGCAAACATGCCGGCCTCCGTGCAGACTGCTTTACATTCCGCACCGGACGCTGTTGGCATTTTCTCTGCAATCGACTTGAGATTGATACCTCGCAGCAAGTTCATCTTGCGCGAATGGATACGCATAATGTCTATGCGAGACTACGAATGAATGGAAAAACAAAACGGAGTAAGTCCACCGTAGGTCATGCGGCGAGAGTGATAGGGGAAAATGTTAGGGAAAAATTCTCACCACTTCAGTTGGATTTGGGAACTCGATCTTTCGATCAATTCGGCCTGGGCGAAGGAGGGCTGCGTCCAAGATATCAATTCGGTTCGTCGCCATAATCACTTTGATGTTTTGTGCTGGCTCGAAGCCATCGAGCTGGTTGAGCAACTCGAGCATCGTTCGCTGAACCTCTGAGTCACCACCGCCGTCCATGCGCGAACTGCCAATGGAATCAATCTCATCCATGAATATGATCGATGGCGCCGCCTCGCGGGCCATTACGAAGAGTTCACGAACCATACGCGAGCCTTCTCCAATGTACTTCTGTACGAGTTCTGCACCAGACACGCGGATGAACGTGCAGTCCGTGTGGTGAGCGACGGCACGCGCAAGCAACGTCTTGCCAGTGCCAGGTGGGCCGTAAAGCAACACGCCCTTTGGCTGTGCAACACCGAGGGCTTCGAAGAGCTCAGGGTGTTTGATCGGAAGTTCGATCACCTCCTTGATCTCTCGAATCTGCTTGTCGAGACCTCCGATCATGTCATACGTCGAGTCGGGGACCTTCTCGACCTTCATCAGACTCACGAGCGGGTCGACCTTCGTTGGCAGGATCTTGTGCAGCACGTAGCTATCGTTGCGCAGCGCCACGCGTGTGTTGGGCGTGCACTTAGTGATGTCGATCGCCTTGTCGACGTCCACAACGTACTTGCCCTCCGGGTTCACTTTCACCAGCACCTTGGACTTGCCCATCTGCTTGACGACCTCGCCCACATACGAGCCCGGCTCTTGGAGCAGCTGCAGCTCCTCCCGTAGCAAGCGCACTGCGCACAGGGTCGCACGCCGTCAGCACGCCCCATCGCACCAAGAGACCGCTCGCCGTACCTTTCGAGTTGAGCTCATTGCGTTGGGCCTGCAGGCGGCGCAGGTTCTGCGTCTTCTCGCGCACCGTCAGCTCCAGGTGCTCGACCTTCTGCTGGTAGTAGTTCGTGAGGCCGCCCTTGCTGTCTGCAGCCGCCGGAGCCGTCATCGTCGCCGCTTCCGCTCGCTTCTTTCCTCGAATGCGATCTATGCTTGACCCCCCGCACCGATCCGTACCGGTTGAGGAGCGGTATTGAACTTTGAGAGGAAACGTACTTGTACGATACTCTGCAGTACGACTGGAGATGCAGCCAACCATCATTCTTGTGCTCGACTCCATCAGCAACAGCGGGTGGCAAAGCGATGCCCACGGCGCCTCGCTTTCGTGTCACGCAGGACGACGCGTTCGTCTTCGTCCACGTCCACGTGCCCTACGTGCGCGTGTCCGACATGGAGTTCCACGTCGACGGCGTCCAGTTCTCGTTCTACTGCAAGCCGTACCTTCTCAAGCTTCAGTTTCCCCACGAGGTTGTCGATGACGAGCGGGCCAAGGCGGTCTACGACCCGAACAAGGTTTGCATGTGAAAGTGGTCTGTGGAAAAACGTACACCGGCTCATTCATTCTATCGGCATCAGGACAACGGAACGATCGTGATGCATCTCCCGAAGAAAGAACCTAGTCTTGACTTCCCGGACCTTGACCTTCTGACCAAGCTGCTTGAGCCAAGAAGAACCCTGCGAGTCGACTCGGGACCGCAGAGGTATGTCTAGCAGGTGTTTAGTCCTACCGTTTGGCCAATTCACTACAACTACGTGTTTGTACACGCCCAGCAAACATGCCCCTCTCATCGAAGTGATCCATTCAACGACTACTCCTGCCGATCCTGACGATACTGGCAATCCTTATGTGGAGGTTCCACCTGAGGTCAGGCCCGACTCAACTCTTCTTGAACTGGAAAAGCGTTTCATTGAGGTAAAAGAAGCCGAGGAAGCATCATACAACGTCAAGCTAAGTGATCTTAAGCCGCGATACGGGTTTAACAACGCGTACTCGGAGGTGTTTCGTGAATGGCATGGTGACACGAGCGAGATTTTGTCGCTACCCAACCCCGAAGAGACTGCCCCTGAGGATCGGAGACGGCTGCGCGAGCATGGCGAGGACCTCCACTTTGACGTTGAGAGATATCTTCTGGACTATGCAAACGCTGCTGAAGACGAGTATCTCGCCATGGCGATGGAATACACTCCACATTGGCAAATGCACCCCATCGCCAAAGTCACTCAGAAGCCAACAAATCCGCTTGTTGTAGAAATCGTCAAAACCCAGCACGATTCAATTGAGAATATCACGAGCGAGGTCGGAAGCTTATCACTACAGCCTGCAGAAGCACCATCAACGACAATTCTAACATACGAAGACCGCGAATTGCTTGCTCGGTTTCCAAACAAAGAGTTTCTGATTGTACGCAAGAGCAAGGAGAAGTTTATTGAGGGGGGACTTCTGGACATTTTGATCGGCTACGTTTACGAGCAATTGACGACTCAAGGAGATAGCGGCGTTGAATCCACATGGACCATAAGCATTCTAAGCCCTACTCTGGCGTGGCTCGATACGTGTGCTGATGTGCCATCAATTATCCGATCCGGGGTGAGGCGAATGATAACCTATCCTCTGCTTCGTCAGTACGAGCTCGCCATTCGTGTTATTCGGGAGACAGGCGAGCTGTTACAACGCGGAAAGAGAGTTGTCTTGCATAGCTTGCTCGGCATTTTCCGCATCATCGAGAAGTCAGAAACTCAGTACCTCCTCAACTCCATTTACATCCAAGATTACTGCATCTGGATCCAAACGGTTAGCGATCAGCAGTTGCAAACTCTTGCTGAGGAGGTATTCACGAGTCTCCTCACGTTCACAAAACGAAACACTGGGTGGAATCTTGAAGACCTTGAACAAAAACTTGTTGACGACAGCAGTGCTGATGGAAGTAACGATGGAGCAAGCGAAGAATCCGATTTGGAAAGCTTAAGCAACGAAAGCGACGGTAGCAGTAGTGAAGAAGAAATGCCCAATTATGTCCTAAACTCGGCAGATTCTGCGTCGCAGTGACAGGGCACCTCTTGATAATTTTAGCTGAGTCAAAGCATTTACTCTCGCAACCTTGAGCTTGAGAAGCAAGAAGCAATCCGTGCAATGGCTGGAGATGAAGTCCGTAATGCCACCAAAGTGGTCGCAACAAGCCAGTCTGACTCCAAGTTGCCATTTCTCGTAGCCCGCCCAGGCAATCTTGGTGTGCAAATCGATACGTTTCGCTCAATGAAAGTATATTTCCGGCCGAGATGTGGAAAATTTACGGCCCACTTCCTCGGCATGACTTACGAAAACCATTCATTAGAGAATTATTCACGTACTGTTGACCGTACCCAATCTCGGGCTCGTATCGTGTCCGAGCGACTTGAGAAACTTCAGCAACGAGAAGTGGAACTCCAAGCCTTTGAACAAAGACGTCGACAGCGACGTAGAGATCGCGAAAACGCGGAACAGCGTCGTCAATGGCTGCTGAGACGAACCACCAAGAAAGCTGAGCAACGAGACAGAGAGGATCAAGCTGCGCTTACTGTTCAGCGAATCGTTCGTGGATACATTACGCGTCGGTGCGTTCACGCTCGGCGAGTTGAGAACATCAAACACAACGCGGCGACATGTTTGCAGACGACTTTCAGAGCCTTTGTTCGAAGCAGGCGCCTCGAGCGTCGCAGGCAGGAGGTCGAGAAGGAAAGAAATATTCAAGCCGCTCTCACGATCCAACGCTATACACGCAAACTTCTCCGGCCACCGAAGAGCCATGTCGCATTCGAGACCAAAATCAAACCACCTTACAACTATCTCACCGATACCGGTGTCGAGCTTGACCAAATGACAACAGCTGAAAAGCTTGAAGAACTTCTCGGTTGTGATGATAATGTGAACCTACTCTATTCATCTTCCAGCACGACTAGTGTCGGCACTGGGTCAAGTCCAAATCCATCCCTCCACCGTGGGGACTACTCAATGGAATCCATGCAGCCACGTCGACCTTTGGCGACCTTCAAACGCGTTGGTGGTGGTTTCCGTCAAAGCAACACTTTCCAGCTTCGCCCCAGCGGTTCACAAGTCTTGACATTGATATGGCCCCACCAGCCGCAGCACCATCACCCGCGCCATGTGAGAGCACGGCCACGCTGTCTACAGACACCACGCGCGCACGCCGTGGTCGCGAAGGAGCTCACAGATAACGAGGATGCCCTCCTCGAGCTGGTGGAGCTGCTTGATAGACGTCACTAGAGCTCCTGGAAGCAGACCCTGGATCCTTGAATATCTTACTGGAATTTGTGGAGAACACTAGCCAATCAACTGAGGATCTTTCAGCGACACCTTGAAAGGACGCTAAAGGAGAAGGTTGCGTGAAGGTGTCGCGAAGGTAAGGAGCTCTGCACCAGTGCTGTCAAGCCGCCCAAAGCAACACTGGCCCCGATCGCCATGCACCTCTTCTCCTCGACGCTCGACTCCTTCGCGGCTGTGACCGAGGACGGTCGGCTCAAGGTCTGGGATGTGGTACGTACGCGAGCGCGGGCGGGTCCGCCACGGAGACTAACCGGGTCGTACAGAGCTCCGGCGCCGTCGAGCACGACCTCAAAGAGCGCGACCACCTCAGCTACAAATACACCTGCATCGCGTGGACGCAGCGCTCGCCGCTGCTCAAGGCAGGATCCAAGCGGTCCAAGGCCGGCGCCAGCAGCGGGCTTGGCGTCCTGGCGCTCGGCACCAGCACAGGAGCCATCGTCGTGTGGGATCTGCAGAAGGGCGAGGTCGTCCAGAGACTGGCGAGCGAGAAGGAAGGCCACGGATCGGCGATCAACGATCTGGCGTTCAACTCGCAAGGTAGCTTGCTCTACTCGTGCGCTGCTGGCGACAAGAGCGTGCTCGAGTGGGATGTTCCGAACGGCAGTGTGGTCCGCAAGTTCCGCGCCGCCGGGGATGGAGCGCAGAAGATCGCTGTGTCTCCGCAGGACGAGATTCTCGCAGTCGGCGGAATTGCCATCCGCACGTTCGATCTCACGTCTGGCAAGAAGGCGCGCAAGCTCGTCGCGGGGCTGTCCTCGACGGTGAACCAAATGGCCTTCTCGCCGTGTAAGCGATACCTCTTCTCGTCCACAGTGGGTGGGCGCTTCGTCAACATGTACGACCTCGCCCACCCAGATATGGACGAGCCGGTGCTCAACTTCTCGATGCCGAGTAGCGCAATCTCGCTTGCTGTACGAGCGAAAAGCGGCAAGAAGAAGGCGGACGTGCTGCTGAGCGCTGTTTCGAACACAGGTTCCCTCTTTGTTTGGAGCCAGAAATACAAGTCCGGCTCAAAGTCCACCAAGCCGGTTGTACCAGATTCAAAGTCGGTCGTGGCTAGCGGAAACGCCCCCGGTATCCTCGCTGCTCAGTTCCATATCAAAAGTGACGAGGACGATGCCAAGCAGACCCTGCTTGTGGTTCGCGGCTCAACGACCAAGCCGGTGTTTCAGGCGGTGTCGCTGTTAGACGAGCAGCAACAACTTCGTTCGGAGATCAAGTTTACGCCGATCAGCGAGCACCTGCTTTTGGGCGAGAAAGAGTCTTCTTCCAAGAAGCAAAAGGTTCTCGCCGAAGCTGCCGAATCGGAGAAGACCCACATCCCAGCGCTCGCAGATCGTAGCGGCTTGGTGACGTCGAAGGGCGTTGTCGACGCGACTGCTGGCGACTTCGACGATCTCGAGGGTGACGAGGACGATGGCGAGAATGAATTAACTCTGGCGGAGCGCGTCGATGCGTTGCGAGAGCGAGTTGAAAGCGACCTCGCGGCTGAGATGGTGCGCGCCGAGGCAGCGGATGCTGCGGCAGAAAGTGCTCGTAGCGGGGTCACGAATGAACGACCTGATGCTTCGTCACTTTCGACGTTACTTGAGCAAGCTTTGCAATCGAAGGACAATGCGATGCTCGAGTACTGCCTCCGCACTCGCGACACCAAGGTGATCGCAAATACGATCAAGCGTGTGTCGTCGGTCAAAGTGCTTGAGCTGTTGGAGATTCTCGTCCTCAAGTTCGAAAAGAGCCCCGGACGCTGCGCGCGCTTGTGTCCGTGGATCCGATCGATTTTGCTGCACCACACTGCGTATCTCATGACACAGCCGGATCTTGTCCAGAGTCTGTCTGCACTGTACCAAATTCTCGAGAACCGACTGAAAGTTCACGACGCTTTGCAAAAGCTATCCGGTCGTCTGAGCCTGGTGATCGGACAGATTCATGAAGCATCGTACAACCAGCAGCAGAACGGTGAAGGTGACGTGTCTGAAGGAGAAGGACCCCGCGCGAAAATTGTCTACAAAGAAGGTAAGGTCTTTCGCAGAATTTGTTGGAAGAAATCTTTTTCTCACTGTTGCTTTGCGAACTAGACGATGAGACAGACCGCGCTGAAGGGGACGAGGAGGACGAGGATGTCGAAGACAATGGTGCAATCGGCGTCGAGGACCTCGACAGCGGTGACGACGTTGACGACGGTGTGGAAATGGATAGTGATGACGATGACGAATAGAGAATCTGTGTTTGTACGAGGCCTTTATAGAGAGAATAGATTTAGTTGTGGACGGAAAATACTGGACGGATGGAGGGATATTACAGGACGGTCAGTTCTCTTAAAGATGATATCATTTTGCGAAATGCAGGTCAAAAGCGGCTTGCGGAGTTAGCGTTGAGTGTGTCCTGCAGCGCCGGAGCCAAGCCTGGTGGGAGTGTCGTCACAAGATTCTCTAGAGTCACCAACAGTACCTATGCTCCAACAGGGAGGTCTCGCTCGCGCTGAAGTGGCTCGGCTCGCTGTCGCCCCGAGGGCTCGCGGCCTGGTCCTGCCGCTGCCGCAGCGCGTGCTCCACCTGTCGTGCTTGCGCCGCCCGGCGCTTGTCCATGCGCAGAACGGCCTCCTTGTGCTGCAGCTTGTTGCGTCGGTGGGAGAGGTCGTCCGCGCAAAGCTTGATGTCGTGGCTAAGCCCCGCCACGCGCGTCTGCAGCTGTCGACGCTTGTCCGGCGCCATCACGAGGTCTCGTTGGAGCCGCCGCTGCAGCACCGCGAGCTCCTC
>JAADVR010000357.1:0-33553 GCA_023335855.1 Pythium scleroteichum | reverse complement strand
GGCCGCCTCTCCTTCTCTTCTCGCTTGGCCTCCTCCACTTTGGCCTCCTCCCGCTCCTCTTGTTCCTCTTCCTTCTCCTTCATCTCTCTCTTCGTCGCTCTCCGCTTCTCCTTCTTGGGCACCACCTCCCTCTCCAGCGACGTCGTCTTTCTCCGCACCACGAGCTTCCTACGCGGCTCGGACTTGACCACTGTCGGTCTCGGCGGCGGCTTTCGGCGTCTCGGCGGCGATAGCGCCGCTGTGTCGGGCTTGGCCAGCAGCGGCTCGTCGATCTTGACGTGCAGCTCGTTGGTCTCGTTCTCTTGGCCCTGGCACTTGCAGCACACGAACGACGGCGGTTTCGACGGGCGAGCCGCCACGGCACCACCGAGCTGGCTTACGGCGCGCCCGAGCTCGCGCTGCAGCTGCTCGAGGTCGGCCAGCAGCGCCGCGTGGCTGCGCGCGGGCTCCTCGTTCCCGAGCGACCGCGCGGCGCTGCCGACGTCACGCAGGCGGCGCATGGCCGCGCGCACGTCGTGGAGCTGGTGCTGCACGTGGAGCAGCTCAGTGCGCAGCGCCTCGTCGCAGTGGAACCGCAGCTGCGCGGCCTGGAGCCGCGCGAGGATGGCCGCGAAGCCGCCCGCCGACATGATGTTGACTTGCCTAGCACAGTGTCTAGGGTCTGGATGGACATCAAATGAACTAGGCTAGTATGCTCATGTGACGTGTGTATATTTGGTTTTTGTATGTGAGGGTCAGTTCTCAAAGTCATCTTCGTAGCATTCGTGGTCGAGGCTGGGACTGTCGGGGTCTCCGCCGCCACGACGGCGCTGGCCTGCACGAGACTTGGACGGTGAGTGCAGAGGTAGATCGTCGTGGTGGCTCCTCTTGGTCGCGTGGCGTGGGTGCGGAGAGACCGGCTCGGCGAGACTCATCTCGTCCATCTCGATGATCTCCTGGATATCGTCGCTGTCGCAGTCGGCCGGGTTGTTGTCGCCAAAGCGGCTCTTGCTCTGGGCCTTGGGCTCACACTTTTTAGACGGGCCACGTCGCTTTTCCTTCGGCGAGCAGTCTTTGAAGTCCAAGGGCATTGGACCGACTTTGTAGGTTGGGGTATTCACAGGCGACTTGGCTTCAGCATGGCGAGAGCCTGGGATCTCTTCCTCGATACCGTCCTCACTGTCTGGGGAGCCAATTCTACTGCTTTGAGACCGTCGTTGCTTCTCCTCCCGTTGGCGGTTCTGTCGTTCGCGCTTGTCGGCGTCATGGAGCGGCCTAAGAAAAGGGTGCTGCAAGCACGCGGCGGCCGAGAGACGCTGCTTGGGGTCGAGCTGGATTGTTTGGTAGATAAAGTTGAGCGTTCCATCTGGTAGAACCCGGTCACCAAGCAACTCTTCGAAGGACTTGGAGGCCGCCTTTGTGGCGGTGACTCCGCGAGGAAGACGGGCCGCGAGTGCGGGTGGAAGAGCGCCGAGATATTCTTGAATGAGGTTCCTAACACAAGACCTCAGACACGGCAACTCTAGCACGAAGCCAATTCGTTTGCAGACTCACAGCTGATCGATCTGGGTGTTGCCAGGAAAGAGAGGACGCCCCGTGAGCAGTTCCATGAGTACGCATCCGACACTCCAGATATCAGCATCGAACGAGTACCGATCCATCCTAGTTTGGCCATCAACTAACGTGAGGGCCTGGATATCAAAAGATGCCAAAAGCACTAACGAACCTCAGCTCTTGCTCTGGAGGACGATACCATCGCGTGGCCACGTAGTCGCTCAGAGGATCGCCTTCGAACGTGATTGTGCGCGCGACACCGAAGTCGCACAGACGAATATCACCTTTGTCGTCGATGAGGATATTGTCTGGCTTGACATCTACGTTACAGTACAGGTTAGCGGTTCCTTGCGTACGAACAATTCTTACAGCTTACCTCGATGAATGACACGACTTGCGTGGCAATACTGCAACGCCTGGCAAAGCTGGTAGATCTGCCGCTGAGCGAGCGCTGGCTTGACGCCGCGGCGATTCCGCGACAGAAGCTGGCCATGCACTTCGCATCAGCTTATCGACAGCCATCAAGGTGCACCTGACTCAAGTCCTCGACACCTTGTTCATGCTGTCGGGCACATAGTCAAACACAAGGTGGAGAAGCCCGTCGTGTCGAAAGTTGTGACGATATGAGACGATGTAGGGATGGCTGAGCATCGAACACGCCTGGATCTCCCGCTTTGAGAGCTGTTCGTCTGCGTACTCATGAATTACATTTCTAGGAAGAGCACTAACTCGTCGAGAGTTAGGCACCTTGCACAGACTTGAATTTCTTTATTGCTACTTGATCATTGGAACTCTAGATCTCTCGCCAATGTCAGCATCAACGTAACCTAGACAACAGCACAGATTGCCCACCTTCTCGGTCGCACTATAGACGATGCCATACGTGCCTTCACCGATGACTTTTTCAACCACGTACTTCTCCATCACGATGGAAAGGCCACTCCTCAGCAATGCATACTTTGAATCGAGAGGTGCGATTCCTCAGAAATAGCTTCGATGTCGATTACTCGCTCAGCTAATTACAGCCACGCCACTGATGATGATTGTGAAGACTGTGGTCTGTCATGGGCACAGCATATGCTCGACGTGGATCTCCATTTCGATGGTGGACCTCGAAATTACCAACCCGAAAAATCTCCAAAGCCTCCAGAACGCTTCACCTGCTTGCTCTTCTTGCTCTCAATCGCGACGGGCACCGGGACCGATGCTTTTTCTGGAATTTCCGAGTTTTCATCAGGAAGCGACCGCTTCTTACTGGAAGAGCTGCTGCTACTGGTCTTAAGATACTTGCCAACGCTCGCATCTGCCGAGGAACTATCACGCTTGTGGAAATTGGTCATGTCCAAGCCTTCGGCATCGTACGCGACCCACTGGTCTCCCACTTTGACGACGGTGCCCTTGACGCGTTCGGCCTCTTGCTTCTTTGCCTTCTCTACGGTAAAGACGTCCGTACCTTGAGCTAGTGCATCTTCGTACTCTTGGAAAGGATTCGCGAGCACATGAGCTTGCAAGATTTTGATATCGCGAAGGGGACGATCCTCGGCGCCGGTGTCTACCTGCTCGATCGCGTCCACCACGTCCATACCTTTAATCACTCGACCAAAAACAGCGTGTTTTTTGTCGAGATGTGGAATAGGCTTGAATGTGATGAAGAACTGGGATTTGTTCGTTCCTGGGCCAGCGTTTGCCATGCTCAGGACGCCACGCGAGTCGTGCGTTAGTCGTGAGTCAATCTCATCTCGGAACGGCTTGTTCCAGATCGACTGTCCTCCCCGTCCAGTGCCAGTCGGATCTCCTCCTTGCATCATAAAGCCCTTGATGATCCGGTGGAATAGCACACCGTCGTAGTACTTGGTCGCACACAAACTCATGAAGTTGTCGGCTGTTTGTGGGACGAAGTCACAGTCAACTTCGACCACAATATCGCCCAGCGTGGTCTCTAGACGGACCAGACCCTTCTTCCTCATCTTGCGCACAACGCGCCACCTTTCTTCCAAAACCTCCGCCTCTGTCGCTGGCATCTGCCCGTGTTGAATCACTGGGACCATTGCGCTGGATGTGAACGACCTGGACACTTCTCCAGTTGTGAAGCTGGAAAACTTGAGCGTGCCATTGCCCGTCGACTTGCCAGCTTCTGTTGTTGTTGTTGCCGTCGGCTTCCCATGCGTCAACGTCGCGATGATCTTTTCGCGCTCGCTGACTCCCTCGGTCTCTCCTCGTTGAATCTTCTCAACAACAGCCTTCTGCTGCGCTTTCTTGGCCTCCAACTCTTTCAGAATACGATCGGTTGCAGCGTTTGTGCGAATATTCTTGGCGCCATCACCGGCTGACGCGTCCTTGTCCTTGGCGAGACGCAAGTGCTCAAAGTTCTCAATCTCTCGACTGGAAAAATCCTGTGGGTCTTGCAGAATAATAACATCCTTGCGCTTGAACGCCTCGCCCGTCAGCAAATCCTAGGGAGAGAGTTATACATCAGTTTGGATCAAGCGAAGCCAAGTTCTCGAGATACCACCCACCGTCCAGTTCTTGGTCTTGATGTTGAGCTCGTCGATGGCGTCGTAAGCGAAGACATTGCCCGTGGTCGCGATGGCCGCGATCTTGGTGTTGTCCGTGAAGACCTTGTACGTCACGGGGCAAAAGTACGCGCCGTCCGAGTTCTTGCTAAACTTGAGCTGCACGAGCTCCTTCAGCGCGAGCGGCGCGCCGGTCACGGGGTTCTACGCGTCACCAAGCGGCCATATCGGTCAGCCAGCAGCACGTCTTCCGATGTAGATAGAGCCAGAGCACGTACGATTTGATGTTCCTTCACGAAGGGCACAATGGCCTCGAGGTCGAAGACGTGGCCTTCACGGGTCGCCACAGGGTTCTAATTGCACAGACACCGGGCTCAGCACCTGCGGCAGCACCTCAGACCAGCGGCTCGACGCGTGGACGTACTGTGAAGGGCGTGAGTGTGATGGCACAGCAGTCGTAGGGCAGACCTGGACAGTCACAGTGCGTCAGTTCAAACGCCTCCAGCGTCGCCAATACAGCTCCGTTTTGCGCGCGAGCGACACGGCTGGAACGCACGTCGATAGGCGCGCTTGATCTCGGCCTTCTTGCCTCCGTAGAGGTACTTGTGCTCGGTCTGCGTGACGAAAAGCCGGTCCTTCGCGTGGCGGTTCTTGCCCATTGTGCTATCGGCGTCCTCGTGGAAACAATGGCGACGGTGAACTTAGTAATCGTACTTAGGGAACTGGCCGAACTTAACGGTCCGTAGCTCCTGGTCAGATCACAATGCGCATCATCGTGTGGAAGAGCTCGGCGGCGGCTGCCGCGAGGGCCGTTTCTCGACGCGCTGGCGCGCGCGGCAGCGCGAACGCTGTGCGACCACTTGGACACCGTCAGAGCCAAGCTGTCACCGCCGCGGCTCGCGCAATTCCGGCTCGAATCGGCCACGTGCAGCCTTTCTCATCGGCTGCGAACGACGGGCCTTCGATCTGGCAGCTCGCGGATCTGCTACGCAACGTGGATGTCAAGGGCGACCGCGAGCCAGTCGTGGAGGCTATCCAGGCTGTCCAGATCAAGCCTGGCACGACGGACGAGCGAGAGAGCCAGGCGCTGGATATCATCCAGAGCAACGTGCTGGACTCGCTGCTCGTGCTGCTCGAGGACGAGCGACTCGCCGACTTCCACGTGCCGACGTACTTGACGCTGATCAAGCTCACGGCCGAGCCACTGATTTCGCAGGAAGTGCTGCGACTGAACGCGCCAGGTAGGCCACTGCTTGTGATCTGGTTGATTGTGCTTCATGCTGAAACACAAGTGGTTGCAGGTGTGATTGCCAAGTACCTCACTCACGCCGACCCACGTCTCCAGGCCGCCGCTTGCCTCACACTCGGTAATCTCGCTCTGGAGCCCACGGCAGAGGCATCTCTTGCATCGGTTGAAGTGCTGCAGCCTTTGTTCAAGGTGTTAGCGAGCCCCCACGAAGCCATCAAGCGGGCCGCTGCCACGACAGTGGCGACAATCGCTGGCTTCCCGCGTGGCTGCCAGCAGCTCTGCGAGGTGGACTACATCATGTCCCTATGTGGCTTACTGACCAGTGATCATTGTGAGTGAAACGTTGCCGATATGCTTCGGTATTTTCATAGCTGACAGTGTTGCCTTGATCAGCTGACTTGCTTCGCGGTACTGCCGCCTTCGCCTTAGGAAACGTGCTTTCCGACCACGACTCGGCGGCCCAGGACGCGCTCCGCGAGTCCGGTGCACTCCCGGAGCTCATTCTGCTGGTCTCGCCTGTTTACCCAGAGGATGTGTGCAGCTCGGCGGCATGGGCGATCCACCATGGCGTCCACCTGAACCATGAGAACCAGTCGATGGTCTCCGAGGCGGGCGGTCTCGGGTTGCTCTTCCAGCATGTCTTCTCTGACAACGAGACCCTCCAAACCAATGCTCTTTTGGCACTCGAGAGCACGATCTCTGGCCACGACGCGAACTTGCAGAGCTGTCGGGACAACAAAGACGCCGTCGAGCTGCTCGAAGTGCTCAAGGAAAACGCCGAGATCGACGACCTGAATCCGACGGCGCTGCGCGCCTTGGACTCGCTGCTCCATCAGATCCGCTAGCACGCACAGGACACAAAGACGTATCAACTTGTTCGATGCAGTGTTACTTGAATCTATCTTCACGGAGGACTGAATCTATGCGCGGATGTCGTGGGTGTTCTTGGATTCCCACAGGTTCCCGACGTTCCACCGCACGCCTTCGTTTGCGAGCACGACGTACACGCAGCCACCAAAGATCATGAAGTAAAACATGAGGCCTCCCACATGTGCGTCGTCAGAGGGCGGCACGGGGACACCCGGGGCATTCATATTCGCCTCGTGCGCTGTGTCACCGTGGGCACCAGCACCAGCCTGCGCGTGCTTCTCGACGTGCTGTGGCTCAGCCGGCTCGTCGAGGCCGTTCGGGTCCTCAACCTTCTTGGGCTTGGATGCTTCGCCGAGCTTCCAGCCGCCGCCGACGATGGCCTCGACCTCAGTCGCGTTGCGGTAGGGCACCCAGTGGAGCTGGCGACATGTGTCCGTGTCATTCTTGCCCTGTTCAAACGTGACACCCGAGAAGTCGAGATAGTCTTTGAACGTGCGCACGTTGCCGAAGCTGAACTTCTCCATCTCGCGCGCGTCCACCTCGCCCACAAAGTCCTGGCCGACGATGAGTCGGAAGCGGTTGCGTCCTCGCGTGCTCTCGAGCTCCTTCTGCTTGTGGTCCACCTTGACGTTCTCGAATCTACAAATGCGCCCGTCAGTCTCCTAAAAGCCAATCGCGACAGCCACGTCTTGACTCACCGAGCCGGCACCTTGGAGTAGTTGTGGTAGACGACCGAGCCAAGCGCACTAGGAGAGTACAGATCGTACCCGTGGGTCCACAGGTGCGACGAGCGCAGGAACTCTTCGCCGTCGAACATCCAGAGCGTGTGCGAGTCGACGAGCACGCGGCGCTCGGCGTGGCACTTGCTGAACGACAGACCGGCGCCCCAGAGCGCCGTCATCTGCGGCCACTTGGAGCCGCTGATCATACTCGCGCCTTCGTTGCGCACCATGCCGTTCGAGCCGCGGATGGTCGTGCAGAGATGCGGAAGCGAGCCGGGCGCGTTGTTGTCGCCGTTCGCGCGCACAAAGTCGTGGATGTGGTGCAGGTACGTCGTGAGCACGGCCATCTCGTTGCCGATGCGCGTCCACTCGGCGACGATGTTTTCGTCCCACTTGTTGGTGAAGATGCTGTGGCCGTCGAGCTGGAGACAAAACTCCTCGTCGTGGAGCAGCTTCTGCTGGTAGTGGCGCGCGAGCGTCGGGCCGCGCGAGTCGTCGGCCTTGCGCTCGTCGATGCGCACCTGCGTACGGTAGGGACACGGGCCTTTGCCCGGGAACTCGGCCGCCGCCATCTTGCAAAACTCGACGATGCAGCGCGCGTCGCCGTCGTTGACCTGGTCCACGACGCCAAAGTAGAGCCGCTCCGGGTGCACAGCGCGCTTGAAGCCCGTGACCATGGTCTTGGCGCAGCGGTAGCCGTCGCGGAAGACCGAGAGCCCGACGAAGATGTCGAACTTGGACGGCACGCGCGGCGGCGGTGGGCGCCAGCTCGCTTGGCGCACGTCCAGCGGCACGTGCTGCACGCTCGGGTCGAGCTTGACCGAGCGGTGCGAGTTGATGATGCCTATGGTCGATTCCATGTCGCTCGCGGCCGCGGGGGCCACGCAGAGCGCCAGCGCCAGCGCCAGCAGACGCATCTTCAGCCACGGGGAGAGTGAGAGACTGACGAGCACAAGGGAGAGAGGAGACGAACTGGCCGTCGTCCGGCTTTAAGAGAGAGCTAGAGAGCCCCAACTCATCCGGATTTAAGAGATTAGGTTCTTATAGAGAGAGTTCGCTGGACAGATCCGTCCGGGTTATGTGCAAGTGGATAGAAGGCAAAACAAACAGGAAAAATGGATGGCTAGCTTGACTAGGCCGTAGGCTGTAGCCTAGACTACACGTCCCTATGGGCCACAGCTACGTGTAGTAGCTCGGAGAGATGCCCACGTCCTCGAAGACATCGCGCTGGGCTTGCGAGAGGCCGTTCTTGATCTCGAGCCAGTTATCTTGGTGCGCGCGCTTGAATTCGAGCAGTGTGTCCTTGACCGATTTTTCGAGGTACGAGACGGTAGGTGTGGGGAGCTTGATGAACAAGTAGCGACCCATCTCCTCAAAGAGCGGTGGCACGAACGCGGGGACGGAGTGCGGAAAGGCCAGTACAATGGCGCTGATGCCTAGAATACTCGTTGCCATCTTCCTCTCATTGGTCTTGATGCGGGACTTGGTTTTCTCAATCTCGTCAGCTTCGTCCGGCTGCTCTTTCTCCTGCTTCTGGAGGCGGCGAACGAGCTTCGGGTGCTTAACTCGCGAGTCTTGAGCCTGCTCAACCAGCTGACGACTGAGTGCGTCGACCACTGCGGAGCGCTGGATATGGACCAAACTGCGTAGCGCGTACTTGGCCATATCTTGTACCTCACGCTGTTCATCGGCGAGGAAGGTCATGATGATCTTCTGCACACGTTCTTGCTGCTCGAACGCAAGGAAGATCCAGTGGTAAAACGTAAACAGCGTCAAGAAGCGAAGTACAGCAGCACGAGTCTTCCATAGCGGGTGAGCTGCAAACAACTCGAGCATGAGCAGCAGATCATTCAGGTGTACCGATGAGAACTCGTCCGACGGAGGTGCATACAGCCGCAGCGACAAGGAGATCGCGTTCGTTGCGTTTTTGGCCAGGAGCGCGATTTCAACTTTGGAGTGGTTCTGCGTCAAGAACGCGACTGGAAACAAGTGCTTCATGACTCGAGCGAAGTCTTTGGTGTCACCGTAGCGATCCGCGCAGACCAGCCACTGCATCGCAGTCTCCTTCGCGCTCAACGAGTCTTCACCCTCGTCTTCCCTTCCAACAGACGGAGTGCTCGTGGACGATTCTAATTGGGCAAGCATCACCAATTTCTGCAACAGAGGATTTGTCGCCCGAGTTTCTGAGGCTGCATCATCTGTCACATCCAAGATGTACAAAGTCTTTGCCACGCGATCTCGCACCATCTTGTAACGATGAGCCAACGCGTGTCTCTCAATCACGCCGATAACACGCTCTCGAAGAGTTGCCTGGAGCTTAGCTAGCCGATTGTCACCCGATCCAAGGATGTGAACAAGAAGGGGCTCAATTAGGGAGAGCCACTTGACTTGATTGGCGTAGTCCTCCGCAGTGGCGCGGGCAAACGATTGTTCCAACTCCGACGATAGGAAATCCACAAGTACTTGGAGGCGAGAGATAAAGAATCCCTCTGGGCGGCTATTAGATGGACGCGACACATAGTACAACACTTGCGCCCAAGGTTCAACGAGGGCAAGATTGACTTGTGGTAGCACCTTCTTGACAAGATCACTAACCGAGGCGACTGCGGTTGTAGCCAAGTCATCCATGTTCTCTGAAAGCTTGAGCGCCCCTCGAAGCATTCCAGCAACCCATTCACCTAAAGTTGATAACGACGCCTGACGGTCTTCATCGGACACTTTCGAGTCGATTGCAGTGGTCAACTTTTCAAGAATCGGGAGGATATCTCCTTGAAAAACAACGCGAGGATTCAGTTGCACCAACCTTTGCACGAGCCTTACATGTGTCAGCTGGAAGCTATTGAAGGCGTCGCTTCCCTGGTTGAGCAAGCGGATCGAGGAAAGTGGAGGTGGCTTTGGATAGGCATTAACCGCATTAGACAGGTTGCGAATGACCTCGTTTACACCAAACGACCAGTCAGTCGGCGCTGAGTTGGCGTGCTGTCCATCAGCCGATGCGGAAAAGCGATGAGTATTGCGATGATTTTCGACCATAGCCTTGATAATCGTCTGCAGTGTGGCCTCTGAAAACAAGAGAGCCTTGACATCCTCGTTTTGCGACTTCTTTGAAGCAGAATCCCACTTTTCAAGTCGCACCAGTTGGGTTAAAAGAAGAACTGCAATCTGTCGAACTGGTAGGACTTCGTGTTGTAACTGCCGCAAAATGAGCCGCCAAACACTCAATGGCAGCGGTAACTCGTGAGGTTGTAGCAACGGGAAGAAGCAAACGAGATGCATCAGTTGCTGTTTCCAGTGCTCGGTTGACGATGGCTCTGAAGCCAGCAATGCGGCGATAAGCTTCGCGGACGCTCCCTCTCGAACGTACCGCCAGTTTCCCAGCATGGTAAGGAAGAAAACCTGAATCTGAACCCCGACTTTCGCCTTGCTGGCTTCACTCTCTAGTTTCTTCACAACCGTGTCGGTGCTTCCAAGAACAGCCTTTAAGGCGCGTTCCAATAGCAAACTGCGAGACTTCCAAAGGTAAGCCAACACGAGTTGGCGCCGGAGAAACTCAAGCGCACCTAGAACAACTTCTTCTCTGACGTTGCCGTCAACGTCGACAACCTTGCCTTCAAGAACACAAAGATTCTCGGAAATACGTGAGTAGACCCACTTCATGAAAATTTCGTAGCTCTCACGCATCACACCGTTCGCGCTGTTGCGAACTTCCTCGTAAGTGTGTTTGGAGAGGTCTTCAACATCAAGAAGCAGCGCTTCATACTGCGAACGGATATTTGCGGCGGCTGGGTCATCGCTGAGTACAAACTGAGCAGTTTCGAAGTGTTCTTGGACCTTGCGCTTTGAGTAGAAGAAAAGCACTCTTTCAATCATCTCGTTTCGTGAAGAAAGTGGGACCACATCGCGGGGATCTTGGTCAAATCGGCGTGACTTGCTGAGCTCTTTCGAAGCCACATCAGATGTCATAACCTTAATGTACAGATTTTGCTTCTCCTTCGATCTGTGTCCACCAATGTGGCTGCCGCGCCATACGAGAAGCTGCTTGATGGTCTTCAAAAGTATTTTCCAAACCTGATTCTCGGTCACTCCTTTGTGTCCGTGGGCCTTCCAATGCTCCACGAGCACATGCGTGCTTCTCAAGACATGAGATTTCAGACATACAAACGCCTCAAGCATTTCGTTGTCTGCACCAAAGGCTCGCGAGAGCAATGGGAGCGACCCGGCTTGAAGCGCGCCTGATCCGCCAGTGGCGTCGACAAAAATATTTCTTGCACCTCGAACGCTCACAAAGATTCGTTTTAGATGAGGTACCCACTGGCGCACGGTCACATCGTTGCTGACCCGAAGCTGTTCCAGCGTATCAATGGTATTGATCAAGTGATCCTGCAGGAGCTCGTACGCAAACGAAAGTTCGCGTTCATTAGGTTCGTGCCACTTGACGTCGACTCGCCTCCAAGAAATCGCAGTTCCGAGAAACTGGAACATGCTGGAAGATTCACTAGTTGCTGCACCCCATTCCGCTTCCGGCAATGATCGGAAGTCTAGAGGGTAGACACCAACCAGACCATGAAGTAGGTGTTCCAAAACCTCACCTGCTGCCTCATACACTTCTTTCTCTTCCTCATGCAGTAGAAACTGCGCAATCGCCGAACGAAGCTCTGCACTAAGCCCAAGCAAAGCTTGACCACTCGAGTCATTCGCTCGGATGGCCCCGCTCAAGATGCGTAAATACCAGACCTTTTCGTTGGTCATCAAAGAGCCTGCCTTTTCGAGCTTCACAAGGGCTAGACGAGCGAACTGAGGTGTGGCTTCCAGAATATTCCCTTGGATGCAGTTGAACGCAAGTGTCGAGACAACTTTGCCACCGAAATCTGACGTAAAAAAGGAGTTTGACACGAAAGAGATCGTCTTCCGAAGCGCTTGTGAATAGACCGTTGGCGACATTTGCGAATATAGCAGACTCATCATGTTGAGAACTTCAAGAGCCGCATGTTCTTCACGGTGAGGCGATCCGTGACTAGTGTCTGGCTTGGATGCTGAGTCGTGTTTTTGAGTGTTTGCGCGAGTGCGAATAAAGTCGAGACACCGATCAAGCAATGCAAGAGTCCATTCCTCGAGGAAGCTTCCCAACTCCCACATCTTTCGGTCTATCTCTGAATCGTTGGGAACAATCGGAGAGAACAGATTGTCCTCCATCTCCTTGAATAAATCACTTGACAGCTGTGTTCGCTTCAACACTTCATCTCCCCCCTTCTTGTCGACATCGTTCACAAGAGGTAACCATGAGAGAACGTGGAAGTAGAACCGGACCGTACTCATCGTCTTGGTCTCGTCATTTGGGTCGATACCAGGCAAAGTTAGCCGCAACAGGGGAGACAAGTATGTCGAGAATAGCAAGCCTGGGCCTTCTGGGTGCTGACCACACATGAGATGGTACAAGAATACTGATAGCGATGATATCGCAGCTGGCGCCATGTGTGACTGGCTCAGGGCACGAGGATCCAAGGCCTTGACCATTTCATCCAAGATTGGCTTTGCACAATGAATTGAATCAATGCACACGAGGTTCTTCAGTACGTACATACACTTGGAAGCGACTGATCGGTTCTTCGAGTAGATACCAAAGAACGACAACTGGAGTAGTTCATCGAAAACGGCACGACATGATTCCACTTCCAAAACTTTACCCGTCGCTTTTTCAGTCCCAAGGCGGCTTCCAACCGAACTGATTAGAAAGTAGACGGCGTTGATCAGCGAGCCCGCCACTGGAGAGGCGTTCGATGGATGGAAAAAGGGCTTCAATGTGGCCAAGATATCTACAACGAACTGATTCGCTGACGCCCCGCTCGTAGCCGACGGGTTGGCCAACAGATAAACGCACAATCGCATGGCAAGCTGGTCGTACCGCTTGGAACCGTCCAGCACACTATACGCAGATGGCCGGGCGTTATTCTTGAACGGCGAGCCGAGGTCCGATGGCAAGCCGAGCAAGCTGTGGACCTTGGCGAAGATGAATGGGTACGCTCCGGCGAGCGCTCTCGCCGTCTGCAGCGGGAATCGCTTCGCAATACGCGAGAAGAGCTTGAACCAATGGCCGTCCCAGTCGGCGCAGCGCGTGATCAAGGCCCACGACTGGAGCCACTGCGGGATAAGCGCCTCAATTGCCTGCCATTCTCGCTCATTCGCGTCCACAGGGATGTTGAACAAGAGCATGAAGAACCCGAGCGCCTGGAAGCATCGGTTCGACTTGACGTCGTTGATCCGCGTGCCGAATTCGTCCCATAGCTGCGCCACGAGGCTCGTCTGCTCGCTGACTCCAAACGCCGGGCGCGCCTTCTCAACACTCTTGACCACACTCGACGCGAGCATCTGCAGCGTTGTTGGGTTCGCGACGCGCGCGCCGCCGGGCGAACTAAAGCAAACGCGGTCGAGCACGCGCTTGGCAAGCCGCCAGTCCACGACCAACTCCCGTCGCACGCTCGGAGGCTGCTTGCTCTTCCACTTGCTCAGTAGCAGGCGGAGCGTGTTTGTCGCCCGCACTTGGAGATTCACATCGGCGATGGCCGCGCCGTCTCGTTCCCAGAGGTGCGCGATCAGCGCCTCGATGAGCTCGCGGTGGATCTCGACCGGCAGCGCGTGCTTGAGCTTGAAGAGCGTCTCGACGGCGCGGAAATGGCGCTTCTGGAGCGGCACAAAGGCGCCGTCGGCAGCGTCGTGACGCAGCAGCGCGAGCGTCTCGCGCACGCGGCCGACGAACTCGTCGCGCTCGCGCTCGACGCTATCGCGCGAGACGTAGGAGGGCAGGAGGGCGTAGTACGGGTGCATCCTGGAGGGGAGGTTTCCGTATGTGGTGAGATCCTCGAAGAATACCGAAGGGGGGGAGGGGAAATCGCAAGGGGAAACAAAGAGTGATGGTCTGGGATTGCGTCACGAACCAACGTTCTGAAAGGGTTTTGACCCAGACACACGCAATCTGGCACCGTGTCTGTTGACGAAATGGCCGATCGATCAATCCCCCTTGCCAGTGGCACGGGCGATTGATCGATCGGCCATTTCGTCAACAGAGAAAACGGTTTTTGGAGAGAGAGCGAAAGGACTCAGACTCAGATGAGGTCATAATCTCAGTCTGAGAGGGGCTGCTGGACTCAGATGGTAGCTTGACATGTTGAAGTTGTCAGAGATTCTCGATTGTTTAGGCCTCGGTGCACACGACTGTGTGGCCGCTGGGATGGGGCAGCAGCGGGCGCGCGCAGTAGGCTGAGAAGACTCCGAGCGAGAAGAAGAACGAGATCTCGACGGCGTGCTCCGGGTTGCCGTTGCCGTCTAGGTTTCGCAGGCTGTCGATGAGCATGACCGCACCGTGGAGCACGATCGTGCTGTGGCGCACCGGATTCGTGCTCGTCGCGCGCAGCAGCGCCGCGAACCTGAAGAAGTTGCCTCGCCAGATGAGCTCGGCGTCCTCGTTGTACGGGTGCCACCGCACGAACTTCTGCACGGGCTCCCAGGATGCGAACGTCGGCCCCGACAGCATACCGATGCGCAGCACCGAGAACAAGGCGCTGAGCACGCGCAGTCGCGACGGGCAAGCAGCCCGCTTGCGCCAGTGCTGGAACGCGCCGACGTGCAGCGTGATCAGCCAGTGCGGCAGCTCGCGGCCCGAGTGGCGAGCCCTGACACCAACCAGCGTGAGCAGCACGACGGCCCACGTTGCAGCCTGGACCCACATCGTGTTGACGGCCCACAGCGTCGTGTGGACGAGCAGGAAGAGCACGAGAAGCGCGAGTTGACTCACCCACGGCGAGCCCTTGGAGCAGTACGCGAGGGTCAGCGCCGAGCCCGCGAATGCGAAGTAGACTGCGAGTAGCATGTGGTGGTACGCACAGTTCTTGGGTGCGATGTACGTCCAGTCGCTCGGGAAGCCGAAGCTCGTGGTCGACGGCACGACGGACATGATGACCGTGACGGCGAGAAGCTCATTGCGCGTCGGCGCCCCTCGGGCTTGCTGTGGGTCCATTGTGACGGGAGTGGGCCGCAGGAAGATTGATTATGAGCTCGTCGGTCGGTCATTCCACTCAGACCCTTCGATGCTGTTCGTTCGTTGGGTCTGCTGGTCGGACTGAACCCACTGCAGCCACCCTGGCGACTCATGTTCTCACAGCACCTTCACGAGAGGTCACTCTCCTGAAGAGGAAGAGCCGACTTTGCAGGTTTGAAACGGACGGAGAGAGGAATGAACAAGACATGCGCATCTTGTGTCAAAAGACTGTCGACCATACTAACCATACTGATTTATTGGTATCACAGTGCAACCAGGTGGACTCGCAGTCGCGTTCCCACGTTATCGGAGCCACGGGAATCAAGAACAAGCAGCACCAAATCGATACTAGACTGCATAGAGGAGGTTTCTACACCAATGACAATATCAACACAAATACACTGATCGGTGTCCTTTGATCTAGCACGGCGAGATGCGCAGCACCTTGAGCGACGACGCCTTCGAGCCAGGAGCCACGTACGCCACCGTGCCATCCGGGAACTCACGGAACGCCTGGTAACGGTTGCCCTTCACGCCCGTCACCGGCGTCGCGGAGCTCACCTTCGAGCCGTCCGTCGCACTCAAGACCTGGATGTACATCTGACGGTCGCCCGTCAGATCACCGCCCTGACTCGATCCTTCCCACGCCGCCAAGAGACCGCCGTCACCGATCGCCGCCAAGTGGCAGGCACGCTCGTTCGACTTCGCACCGCCCAGCACGATGTCCTTGTCGGCCGCCTTGTTCTTGTTGAAGTGCATCAGATGGACCTTGGCGTTGTCGCCCTGGCCGTTGCTCACTGTCATCCAGTAGCCACTTCCCCCAGCGTCCTTGACGATGTCGCCGAGGTTGGACGCCGCGAGGTCGACAGGGTAGATGGTGGCGTCGGACGTCGGGAACTTGATGCGGTTGTTGTTGTCGGTCTTGCAGATGCCCGTGAACTCCTTGGAGCGGTCGTCCCAGATGACACGCTCGTATCCCGAGTGCGAGCATCCCCAGTCGAAGGCGTTGTTGCTCTTGACGAGCGACCCCGACGAGCTGACGATCTGCATGCGGTCGCCCTGGTGGATGTTGATGCATCCGCCTTCCGAGGTGGAGATGGCGGCGCCGAAGTAGGAGGCCCAGTTGCCGTTGCCGTCGTAGGCGATGCGTCCGTGGTGCGCGTACCACCAGATCATGTAGACGTTTGGACCGGTCTTCGACGTCGAGTACGGCGGCAGAGACGAGCTGGAGGACGTGAGCTTGGTGGCCCAGGTCTCCTTGCCTCCCTCGTAGCGGATGAGGTACATGTCGTAGCACGAAACTGGTGGGTTCGGTGCCGTACCACACAAGTTGGATGGGTTGCCGCACTGCAGCGTGCCTCCTCCATCAGCCGCACGCGTCGCGAGCAGCACAAAGCCCTTCGCGTCGGCATGGATGTCCGCAAAGTCGTTGACGTTGACTGTAACATGCGAGTTGGCGACAAGCTTGTCGGAGGCGTCGAGCTCAACGACGTGGGCCTTGCCGCCACTGTGGAATGCCACGTAGGAGCCTCCGCCTGGCTTGGCGGCCACGGCGATGAGCTTGAGTGCGGCCTCATCCTCGTTGACTTCGACGCTGACGCCGACGTCAATCTCAGAGACCGTGACCTTTGGCGTGGCACAGAGCTTGGTGTTCTTGGAGACCGGAGCAGACGGCGACGCGGGGCTAGGCGCAGCACTGGGCGACGACGGCGAGCTCGGTGTTGACGGCGATGACGGGGAGCTGGGTGTCGATGGAGAGCTCGGCGTGTCGTTATCGTCGTCATCGTCGCTTGCATCGGCAGCCGGAGCTGGGGCAGGCGCTGGCTTGGGAGCCGACGGACGGCTCGGCGTTTTGGAGGCCTGCGGCCACTGGAAGTTCGGGAAGTTGGGGAAGCCAAAGTCATTGTCGGCACCCGCCTCTGGCTTGGAGGCGTCGGGCTGCACGCCGCACTTGGAGGCCGGGCGCAGGCGGCGCGCGGGCTTGGCGTCCGAGACCGCGAGCAGCACCGCGAGCAAGCAGAGCGAGCTGACCACCTTCATGATTGTCGGTCGGTTATAGACTGGAGGAGGCGAGACGAGAAGTGACGAGCGGTCTAAAGCTCGAAAGCGGAGGTTAGTCTCGTTTTGTAGGGTGAGGCAGAGGGTGAGAGGGGGTATAAAAGTACTGTAGAAGGCTGGCCGACGGTCTGCATGGGCGCGACGGAAGCAGCTGGTCGACGGCACGTGGTCGTTGCCGTCGTCGAGGTCTCAAGCTGCCGATAGAGAACCCTTGAAGAGTCGAAAGAGCCGTCGGGACATCTGGTTCTTCTGGTGACGTCGCGCAAACCGGCTGGTGAGTCCATTGATAGGACAACTTCAACAAATGCAGGAAGGACTTGTGCGTTTTCTGTGAGGGGAGACGCGTGGTCTACAGTCAATAGAAAGTGGATAGTTAGACCTTCTGTGAGTGAGTGACCCGCCCATTAGGACAGAAGGCGACCCCTATTACCAGATTGACGCCGCCATCCATGCGTTGGGTTCGTTAGACCCAGTCAGTTGGAGGTTCGAACGATTTACGTGAGTCCCTGTAAGTTCGGTGGGGATGGTCGCCCTTCACCAGCTTTTGGACGCGCGGTCTAAACTCTACAAGCGTGACCCTCGGCCACCTTGTGGATCGACTCAGGGAAGACGCCACGGTTTGTGCATCTTCCGCTGAGCAACGCCGTCGAGTAGAACTTTCGTGACCAGTGGCGTCGGCCACGGTACTGCTCTGGATGTTCGACACTGTACAGCCATGTTGGAGTCCAGTGCTGACTGCCGGCATGGGAACCAGGCGGCGACCGACGGAATGATCAGCCATCTCGGCAAAGGCTCGAGCGCAGGACGGACTAAGAACCAAGAAGTGTGGACTAAGCTTGCTGCCGTTCAGGTGCAGCTGGCCATGTTGGTCCGGCTTCTTGCTGAACAGACACAGCACCGAACTCGTACAATTATAGTATTCACTCTCCTAAGTCCGAATCGACTGGTTTCTTTTTTACGAGATGTGTAAATACGTAATTTGTCAAAATTCACGAAACGGTTGCTGACTCCTTCGCAGGACTGAATTTTCCGGAACGGGTCCGCGTGTCGCCCCATCGCCGTACCCGTAACAGGCAGGAAGGCCCCCATTACGAGAGACGAGCGACCTGTCGACGAGCATGCGCGTCTCGCTCGCTGCGCTCTGTCTGACACTCGCAGCCTTGCCGGTCGCCGTCGCGACTGGCGAAAGCCTGGGCTCAACGCTCCACGAGGGCGAGCACAAGATCCCGCTCGATCCGAGCGTGCAGCACGTGCCTCTGGATCCCAAGCTGTCGCATCTGCGGCCGCCGCCGCCGCGGGTTCCGAATGAGTTTGACATCTTTATCGGGCTCTCGGTCTTCCGCGACGGCTACCGCTGCGCCAAGACCATCTTCACGGGCCTCACGCGCGCCGTGAACCCGGACCGCCTCTACTTTGGCGTCGTCGACCAGGTGAACCCAGGCGACGCGACATGCATCAACGAATTCTGTAAGATGTCAGCCGAGCGCTGGCCGGAGAAGGGCGCGTGCCCGTACGGCGACCACGTGCGCATCGACGAGCGACTCGCCGACGACTCGCGCGGCCCGACGCTTGCGCGCCACTACCAGCAGAAGCTCATCCACAACGAAGAGTTCTGCCTGCAGCTTGATGGCCACAGTATCTTCACGAACCAGTGGGATAAGTACATCCTCCAAGAGTGGACGCGAATCGGCAACGAGATGGCCGTGCTCACGACGTACCTGCACCACATCAACGACTTTGTCAAGGACAACGGTGACAACAACGCGCCAGCTGGCTGGCTGCCGCATTTGTGCATGACCATGCGTGGCGGCAACGGCTGTGTACGAACTATCGGCGCGAGTATGATTGCTGGCTCCAAGTGGCCGCAGATGGCTGCACTTTGGGGTGCCGGTCTGTCGTTCAGCAAGTGCCACGCCGAGCGCCGTGTGCTTATCGACTCGCATACGCTCTGGATGTTCGACGGCGAAGAGTTCCTTCGCGCTTCGCACTTGTGGACCCACGGCTACGATCTGTACTCGCCCAGTGCGCTCGGCTCGGTTGTCTACCACAACTACTCCAAGGTACCTGCTCGGTAAGTTGGTGCTACGCGTGTTAACTTCGCGATTTGGCTGGTGGGCTCATTCGATTACTTGTGATTATGAAAGCTTTGAGCACGTCAAGGTGGACCAAAAGCAGAAGGCCATCGAGAGCGAAATGGGCGTGAACCGCTTCAAGCTCATCGTCGGAGAGCCGTTTAAGGGCCAAGTCGACACGTACGAGATGGACAAGTACGCGTTTGGCAAGTCCCGCACGTTTCAGCAGTACCTGGACTTCTCCGGCGTGACTTTCGTACCCGGCCGCAACGACACTGACTCGTGCCGCCAGCTCCACTGGGTGCCATACTCGGATCCGTCCGACGTCGAAAAGATCATGGGCGGCACATGGAAGCTCTACCTGAAAGATAACGCCCGACCAGGCGCTGCGCTTGACACAGAGGCGGAGGCCCTGCTGGCCAAGGCCGCGCACCCGAACCTCCAGGAGAAGCGGCCCGGCGACGGCATGCGGTTCCGTGCCGACGACCCGCTGAACGCAGTGGGCGGCCCGCAGCTGAGCGGCAGCTCGATGCTGCTGATCGTCGTGATTGTTGGTGTGCTCGTCATCACGTTTTCGAATGACAGCGTCTCGCGCAGCATCCGTCGCCAGTTCCGATCGAAGGGCGCGACGAGTGCTAAGTGAGCTGCCTCCTTGTTCCATTTTCTGTCAAGATGGTCATTTTCGAACCCTGGTGTAATAAAACCTCGTCTGTTCTCGTAAAGAGGAAATTGTCGTGAGGTTTTACCGTGTATCCGGCTCGTGTAGAGAGAGATGCCAGAGTAACCACTCACTTTGGGTTTTCTCGCCGTTCCCCCCTCCGGCCAACACGGGGCGTAACCACTGGGCGATTGTACCCCGCAGGCATTCGGAACAAGTTCAAGTTGCAGCGATGGCCGGCAACAAGCACAAGAACGGCATCGTCTGTATGTTCCCGGGCTGCGAGAAGAAGATGCGCACACAGAAGTTCAAAGGCCACTTCGTCAAGGCCCATCTGCGCGAGGGCGAGGAGTACACGGTCGAGCACCGCCGCCAGTTCGAGGTGGCGCAGACCGAGCCGCTCGCTGACAGCGACTCGGCCAGCGCCACGGCCTCGCCCATGGACACGCTCATTGCCAGCGGCGGTAGCGGCACGCCCAAGACCAAGACCGAGCCGGCCAAGCGCGCGTCGCTCGACATGGCGACCAAGGTCGCTGACGCCATCAGCGCCGGCGTCACGGCGCACGAGTTTCCGACCGAGCCATCGCGTCTGGCCGAGCCGGAGGACCCGGCGCCTACTGTGCCGGCCGCGCCTCTCTTCGTGGCACCTCCAGCACCGGCACCAGCGCCGGCACCTGTGCGAGCAAAGCGACCGGCTGCGGCGATGGCGCCCGATGTCGCGGCGCTCGCGCTGCCGGCGAACCTGGACGAGCTGACGACCGTCAAGCTTTTCATGCACCTGGACCGTCAATATAACGAGCTCTCGGCCAAGATCGACGAGGTGGTCGAGATGCAGCGACTACTCGTATCCGCTTTCATGGCCAAGGACGCGTCGGCGGAAGAACACGCCGCGAAGAAGCGGAAGGAAGCCAGCTCCACGATCGTCTAGGCCCTCTCTCCTCAGTGGTAATTTCCCATTGTCCAGTGCGCCCTATCTATTCTTCGTAAAGGAAGGCTGAGATATGTAACCGTAACTAGGTACGATTTCTTCCATAACCCACTCCTGCGTTTCTGTTAGTAACGCTATCGAACTGTGGTCTAACACTTTTCGCCTTGCACCAACCACGAAGACGCCATCGATCATGAGCGAGGCGGCGCTGGAGGCCTTCGCGAGCGTGGACCAGACGCTGGCGGCCGTGGAGGAGCACCTCAAGGTCTTTGACGGCAAGTCCGTAGAGGAGTTCGCGCAGGACCTGACGCCCGTGGAGAAGGCGAAAGTGCAGGTCTCGCTATGTGAGCAGAACTACTGGCGCGAGATACTTCGATTCAATGCTCACGAATTGGTATGGATAGCGTACTCGATCAATGCGCTCCTGTACGTGTACCTGAAGACACAAGGCGTATCATCCAAGGACATCCGTCAGACCCATGTCAAGCAAGAACTCGTGAGTATAGTAGCGGTCGACAGGTTCCTCATTGGGCTGCGACTGATCTGTCGAATTGTGAAACTAGGACCGAGTCAAGGCGTTCATCAAGAAAATTAAGGACACGGAAGAGCTTGCAAAGGGGCCGACGTTGAAGCTGGACAAGGAGGCTTCGCAGCGCTTTGTGAACAGCGCGCTGAGTCGTGACCAGGTCTACGCGGACGCGCTCGAGGCTCGAAAGAAGGAAGAAGCAGAAGTGAAACAAGAGAAGATTGAGAGTGCCAAGAAGGCGACGCCGACCAAGCGTCCGAATGCACAAGGATCCAAGAACTCGGACAAGAAGAAGCGACGAAAGAACTGAGCAGGATTCACAAGACACACACGTTTAATTGTAATTGTAGATGCACTTGATCTGCTGTGGATGCGACTCCTGACGACAGATCGGACACTCGGGTTTGTTCTTCTGGCACCAACCCACGATGCACTCCCAACAAAAGACGTGCCCGCACGGCGTTGTCGCCGGGGATGAGCGCTCACCGAGGCACAGCGCGCACTTCTTTGGTCGCACACTGGAGTCCTTGACAGCCAAATCGACTGTTGAGCTCAACGCCGTTGGCACGCGAGTCGTTGGGCCGTGGGATGCAGCGTTACTGTCGTGCCTGAGCTTGGCCTCGGCCTTGTGCATCTTTCGAAGTCGTCTCAGCTCACTGATCGCCGTTGTAGCAAGTCGAATGGTCATCAAGTAGCCCTGTAACGTATCGTCAGTCGAATACTGAACATCGATATCAACCAACATCGACTAGAGACGCACCAGGAGAGACAAATTGAGTGCTGGCTGCAAATCCTTGCGCACAAACATGTACTCAATGCCAGCAACGCGCTTCGCGAAGTGCAGAAATCGAGCCGACACGTAAAATGCGGCAAGATGAAGCTGCGAGAACCATTCCTGCAGGTGCGGCATGGAGAATTCGTATCCAGCCGGGATCACCTTGGACTCTAGCGCAGCTGCGAGCGCCTTGAGCTGACCGACCAAGCGGTCGATTGCTGAGAGCAACGAACGGGTCTTCGACTCAGCTGGCTGGTGGACAGTTCCATACTCACTCGCTGCTGCCGCTTGTCTCTGGCGCAACTGCTGCGCCATGCGTTCACGTGGCGACCACATGAGCTGCGAGAGGTTGAGCCATCCCGTTTGCGACCGTGACGCGAAATACTTGGGCAAGACAGCAACCGCCAACCAGGCCAAGTGGCGCACGAACGCCACGTTCGTGGTCGACGGCAGCTTGGCCACTGTTCCTGGATCTGGCACAACGCGCACGACGTCACAGTACTCTTCTCCGAGCGTCTGCTGCGGCTTCTTGCGGCCCAGCACGAGCAAAAAGTAGAGCAGCGCCGACGCCGACGGGAGCTCCGGCAGCAGCTGCGAGAGCAAGTGCGTGCCGCAGCAGCGCTCGAGAAGCTCGCGCAGCAGGTTCTTGATCTCGCCTTCGTACACCGCATCTTTTTTGTCCGCGAGCATGAGCTCCACGCACGCGCCGGCCGCCGGGAACTGTGTTATGGCCATGGCCTCTTGCTCTGGTACAACACGTCCCGATTGTGAATTCTCGCCCATGTTGACGAAGCCTGAAGGCCTCTCTAAGTTCGTCGTTGAAGCAGTGAGCGAACCTAATCAAATTAGCCTTGGCATCGACTAAGCCAATCCAGGCGTTTTGGCCGGCTTGTATTGAGGGGGAGCTGCCAAAATGGTTGGTGCCTTGCAGAGCTGCTTGACGGCACTTCAAAGGACACCATTGACAGGCGACACCATGGCGACCGTGAACGCGTCGCGTCCCGATGTGATCGGCAAGCTGCCGCAGCTGCAGAACATGGTCAAGCGCGACCCGGACGGCTACAAGTCGGAGTTCCTCATGCAGCTGCGCCACTACGAGAGCGAGTACCAGCTCTTTGAGCTGCAGCCGACCAAAGAGTCGGCCCATTTCGGCGCGCTCGTGTCCTTCCTGAGCCACGTGGCCAAGTGCTACCCCGTGGAGATGGCCGAGTTCCCGAACCAGCTCATGAAGCTGCTGCGCGAGAACTACCTCGTGCTCGAGCAGGACCTGCGCCGCACGCTCGTGCAGGCGCTCATGCTCATGCGCAACCGCGGGCTCATCGACCCGATCACGGTGCTCAAGCTGTTCTTTGAGCTCTTCCGCTGCCCGGACAAGCGGCTGCGGGAGCTGCTATACAACCACATCGTCTCGGACATCCGACAGCTCAACGCCGTGAGCAAGAACATCAAGGTGAACAAGGCGCTGCAAAACTTCTTGTTCGACATGCTCCAGGACGAGAACGAAGTCGCGGCGGTCAAGTCGCTGCAGGTGCTCGTGGATCTCTTCAAGCGCAAGGTGTGGCATGACACGCGCACGGCCAACGTGATCGCGACGGCTTGCCTCAGCAAGAACACCAAGCTGTTGGTGATGGCCATCAACTTCTTCCTCGGCATTGACGACGACATCCTCGAAGAAGAGGAGAAAGAAAAAAAGGATAAGAGCAAGACCATCGAGGTGGACTACCACAACCACTCGAAGAAGACCAAGAAGCGCCAGCGCGATACGGTCAAGGCCCTCAAGAAGAACAAGCGTGCACGCAACCGCGACCTCAACTTCACGCCGACGTTCCCTGCGATTGAGTTGCTTAACGACCCTCTGGGCGTCGCGGAGAAGCAGCTCAAGGTGCTCAAGGGTTGCACTGAGCGCTTCGAAGTCAAGCTGCTCATGATGAACTTCATTGGCCGCATCGTCGGCTTCCACAAGCTCGTGCTGCTGCCGCTGTACCCGCTGCTGCAGCGCTATTTACAGTCTCATCAACAGAACGTGACCCAGATCCTCGCCTATCTTGTGCAGTCGTGCCACGACGAACTGCCCCCGGAGGAGCTGCTGCCGGTCATCAAGAGTATCGCCAACAACTTCGTCACCGAACGCTGCTCGTCCGAGGTGATCGCCGTCGGCATCAACGCGCTGCGCGAGATCTTCCGCCGTGTGCCGCTTGTGCTTGAGTGTGACGACATGGACGCTCTCATCCAGGACCTGATCATGTACAACCGCATGCGGGACAAGACGATCGTCATGGCTGCACGAGGTGTGCTCAATCTCATCCGCGAGATCCACCCGGCGCTGCTCAAGAAGAAAGACCGAGGCAAGCACCACGCGGAGACCGCTCGGCCGAAGCAATTTGGTGAGCTCGTCGCTGCCGAGGGTGTCGATGGTGCCGATCTGCTGGAGGCTGCTGAAGCCGCTGGCCGCTTCGACGGTGAAGAGAACCAGGACGGCTGGGAGGTGGCTTCATCTGAGTCGGAGGACGACTCGGAGTGCGAGTGGGTGGACGTCGAGTCGGACGGCGACGACAACGGTGCTGGCCCAGCAAGTGACGATGAGGAGGACGGTGAAGACGAGGAAGAGGACGAGGACAAAGAGAAAGAGATCGCGCAGAAGCCACAGAACGAGCGTATCAGTGCTCGTCGTATCCTCACGCCCAAGGACTTTGAGCGTATCGAGATGCTCAAGAAGGAGCGCGAGGCCGAGCTCAAGGACCCTAAGATGCGTCGCAAGCGGAAGAAGGCGGACGAGGCAGCCGCCGCTGCCATGGCCGCGAAGAACGAGGTGCAGATGACCAAGGTCGCCCCCGAGGATCTCGAAGGCTACTCCAAGAAGAAGCGTATGACCCAGGAAGAGCGTCTGCGCAGTGTGCTGGAAGGCCGCGACGACTGGAAGAAGAAGCGCCACGGTGGTGGTACGACCAACACGGAGAAGAAGCGTCTGAAGCACTTTATGATGATCAAGAAGAGCCGCAAAGTCCAGGGCAAGGTGCTCAAGGGCGCGCGTGAGGTGCAGGCCGCTCGCACGCACGTGGTCAAGCAGATCATGAAGCACGACGCCAAGAAGCGCCGTGCTATCTAGGCATAGAGATCCGACAAGTAAATACCCCCATGGAAATGTATCCCTTTTTCGTTCATACTGGATTTGCTAAAGACACGTCGTTCATACAAAGATCAAGTCAAATGGGTTGACGTGGGGATAGTAAGGGAAGAAGGAAAAGAGCTCTTCAGCAGCAACTTGAAGAGGGGCCGCAGAAAGGAGGAACCATGGCGCCGCTCGTCGTGATCCGCGCGGGAGCCAAGGAGGTTGAGTACCGCGACCCCCGCGCGCCGTGGAAGCGCCGCGTCGAGTCGCTGCTGCGGGAAGGTGAGGGCGACGAGGATGGCGCGTCGTCCAGCGGCAACAGCGACGCCGAGGACGTGAGCGACGAGGGTGACGACGACGCCCAGCAGCGTCTGCAGAAGCTCTCGATCTACGGCATGTCAGGTGAGCTGCTCGCGCACAGCTCCATGCGGCTCTTCCGGTGCTCCGAGTGTGCCAACGTCGTCGCCGATCGAGACGACGTGATCGCCAAGTCCTTCTTCGGCCGAACTGGGAAGGCCTATCTGATGAACGCCATGTACAGTGGGGAGAGATCACTTCTGCCAACGTGGAGATCCTGCTCACATGCATGTGGTGTTGGTTTAGGTTCAATGTGCGCACGGGGGCGCCGCGCAATCGGTATCTGATGACGGGCATGCACACGATCTGCGACGTGAGCTGCAAGAACTGCGAGACGGTGCTTGGGTGGAAATACGTACGAACTGGAGACGTTAGCAAGTGCTCGTATCGATGCACTGACTGATGGATGGTAGATCCGTGCTATGGAGACCTCGCAAAAGTACAAGGAAGGCAAGTACATCATGGAGCGCGGCGTGGTCGAGGACGATGAAGAAGAACAGGCTGGCACCGGTCCATTAGCCCAACGAAATGCCTGCTGAATGGGTTTGATCGCAACGCGCACGTAAGCGCGGCCGCGTATATTTACCTTGAGATAACGATCTAAATCGACGAGTTGCATGTCGCTTTACTGTCCTGGCGGTCGCATCATCGGCGGAGGTCCCGGCGGGCCAGGCGGACCACGCATACCTGGTGGCGGCATCATTCCTGGGGGAAGACCCACGCCAGGCGGAGGACCCATGCCCGGCGGTGGCATCATGCCTGGCATCGGACGTGGAGGGATCATACCCGGCGGCGGCATGCCACGACCACGGCCGTACGGAACTGGCTGGGCCTGAGCAGCGACTACAAATGATACACAACCCAAGTCAGTTCTCCATGCTGGACTGTATCGACTGGTGATGAGGTAGGAGGACAGAATCTCGAGCGTAGCTAGGCGGAGGGCTTCGTTCCATCATACTAAGATCAACGGTAGTACGTTGGGTAGAATTCGAGAGTTGTTCGCTCAGCTGGGTTCGGGAGGAAGAGCCGGACGCCCACTATCGCTTATCTGTTCAAGTCTGATCATCTGGAACGTCGCCCTCGCCATGGTGTACGCTCGAGACCTTGCAGCACCAGCCTCCTCAACGCAACACCGACATAAACAAACTCACCTTGACCAGGCTGCATCATGCCAGGAGCTGGGCCGCCGATGCCGCGCATAGGCGCCATGAGACCCATCGGCGGCGCACCGAGCGGAGCCGCCGGGATGCCACGGCCAGCCGCACGCGCAACTCCCGGTCCACTCGGACCGACCGTATCGTTCTCAGGGGCGAGCGGCGGGCCTTCGACTGTGAGCGACACGACGTTCTCGCCGCGCACCAGCACGAGCCCGAGGTGGCGCTTCTCGACGCGCTCCTCCGAGACGTTCGTCTTGACCTTGGCCTTGAGCGTGCGGAACTCCTCGCAGTCGCCGAGCACGATGTTCATGTGTTTGTCGAACGCCATGAAGTAGCCCAGGAGCACGCGCGAGTCCTGGAGCGTCACCTTCATGCGGTAGTTGATGTAGTTGAGCATCTTGCTGCTCTTGGACATCACCTGGACAAGGAGCCAGTCCATCATCAGAGAATCGATCCCCTCAAGATCTCCATATAGCGAGAAAGAGAGACGCACCATTTTGGCGGGCGGGTTGGTTGTGTCAACCGATCGCGAAGAGGAAGAAAACGGAGAGATGGAGGGGAAAAAATTAGACCGACGGGACGAGCAGACGACGGCGGAGCGTTGAGATGCCGTGCGGGTGCTTCACGCGGTTCCTGGCGGTCGCGGAGAGCAGGAAAAGGTCGCCGGTTCGGGGGGACGGCGCTCTGGTCTTGAGAGCTGTTGGCTGGATTTCCGCGTTCCATCCACCCACGAGCAACATTAAAGACGCCGATTGGAGCAACATTCCCAGCAAGTCACATTCAAGCAACACGACACGAGGCTAAGCTAAACTAATTCGTGTTGTCTTATTAGGTGTAGCCATCTTGCGACCAACAAGGGACTCAGTGCAAATCCGGTGGAAGTGTCCACTTCTCAGTCATCTGCCCAAGGGAAAGATCTGACATCACTGGCGGTCGAGACTTCTCTTTACGAAGAATGCTTCTCGTAAAAGAGACATGGCACTCGAAAACCAATCGATGCCGTCCTGTCTATTCGGGGGTCATATCGAGGAGGTATCAAATCATACTGGATGTGGCAGTTGAAGATGAATTCGTCACTAGCCCAGACTTCTTTCTCGAAGCACCTCCTCACCGGTCTCGCCACCAGATGGGAGGGCCTTCGGAAGCGCGAACGGAATTCCAAATGTGACCACCTCCCGTGGGCAGCTGAGACGGAGAAGGCACTTTCCTCGAGCGCATCGCTGGGGAGACAATCGAAAGTTTCGACTGTGCCTGACCTCGGGATTGTATTACGTGTACACTTTTGCGAAGATCGCGCGCGATGTGCTCGCACTGCGAAGACTCATCAGGCGAGAAGAGTGGCGAGCGAAAGATCAAACGAGGTATCTCGTGCGAAGTGTGGAACCAGGACCACAGAATCTGTGGTGAGGGCATCGGGTTAGACGCCAAATTCGAGTCTATCCTGTGGTCTAACCAATGTTTGTGGTGGGGGCAATTGGTTAATAACCAATTGCCCCCACCACAAACGCCAGGTTAGACGGCCGGTTAGACTGGTGGTTAGACATCTCGTTGCACCCTTGGCTAGACATGTCAGCCGACTGGTGGATAGACTTCCTCCACATCAGTGCGTTGGCGCGTGCGTCTAACCAAGAAAATCACGCGTCATATATCGCCTGGTGCATCCAGTTCGGCCCAGTTAGCCCACAGTTAGACGCTGTGGGAGGAGCGCCTAATTACTGCTGACCTGAGCAACTTCAATTACCATCACTCTTCCTCTCCAAATTCCGCAAATTTCACAATTTTTTTCCAAATCAGACTCACCACAATCGACACGACGCAAGGCAACGAGATTACTAACCGTTACTGGCCCTCTGATGACGAGGACCCGTTGCCAGGCATCGCCCATCCCCCTCGTGCGACTATAGCTGCTCAGCAGCACCCCGCCCTCGCCCATGGCCATGCGACGCCGGGCCCTTCCACGCTCTCCGGCCTCTAACTGCCCACTCTGCAATCCACGATGGACGACCTCGACCTCTCGCGCCTGCGCTCGCTGCTCGCTCTGCTCGAGCCGCCGACCGTTGCGTTCGTGGCGCTGGCCGCCGTGCTTTGCTGGCTGCTCGTGCCCAGTCGTGCGCACCGCGCCGTGGCCTCGCTCCCGCGGCCGCGCGGCTCGCTGCCTTTGCTGGGCAACTCGCTCACGGTGCTCGCGCGGCGCCGCACCATGCACACGTGGATCTACGACGAGCTGCTTCGCCGCGAGGGCGAGCCGTTCGCCGTGGACTTGCTCACCAAGCCGCCCATGGTCGTGCTGTCCTCGGTCGAGGCCATGGAGGACGTGCTCAAGACCCACGCGGACAAGTTCGTCAAAGGATACAATTTCACGCAGGCGCTGGGCGATCTCTTTGGGCAGGGCATCTTCGTCACGGACGGCGCCAAGTGGGCCCACCAGCGCAAGACTGCGAGCCATTTCTTCACGCCGCAGATGATGCGCGACATCATGGACGCCGTCATGGTGGAGCAGACCGAGAAGCTCTGTGACATTGTAGCACACGTCGCTCGGAAGGGAAGCCACGTGGATATGAAGCACCTGCTGGAGCTGTTCGCGACCGACGTGTTCGCGACCATCGGCTTTGGCGTGGACCTGCAGTTCATGACCAACGATAACCACGAGTTCTTCGAACGCTTCGGCCGCGCCAACGTCAACACGCTCTTCCGCCAGCAGCAGCCCATGGCCTTCTGGAAGCTCAAGCAGCTGCTGGGCATCGGCGTCGAAGGCCAGCACACCGAGGACGTCGCGTGGCTCGACCAGTTCGTGTACAAGCTCATCCAGGACTCGATCGCGCGCAAGAACAACCAGCAGCTCGGCCTGAGCAACCCGAGCTACAAGGACATCGTCTCGCTCTTCCTCAACAACTCGAAGGACGACTTCGACGTCAAGGAGATCCGCGACATGGCCATGGCGTTCATCTCGGCCGGTCGTGACACAACGGCCTACTCCATGTCCTGGTTCATGATCATGATGGCGCAGAACCCGGACGTCCAGGACAAGATCCGCGACGAGCTCTGGCGCAAGATCCCGCAGCTCATGACCGGGGAGCTCAAGGCGCCGAGCAAAGACCAGACGGCTGACCTCGTGTACCTGGAAGCCGCCGTGAAGGAGAACCTGCGGCTCAACACGGTCATCCCACTCAACACGAGGGAGAGCGTCGCCGACGTCTCGCTGAGCGACGGCACGTTCCTCGCGGCCGGCACACAGGTGCTGCTGCCGGCGTACGGCATGGCTCGTCTCAAGTCGGTCTGGGGCGACGACGCCTGCGAGTTCAAGCCCGAGCGGTGGATCGACCTGGAGACGGGCAAGCTGCTGGCCTTCTCGCCGTTCAAGTTCCTGACGTTCAGCGGCGGGCCCCGCATCTGCCCGGGCAAGCAGTTCTCGATCATGGAAATGAAGATCGCACTCGCAGCGTTGCTGAGCAAGTTCCACATCGCCACGATGAAAGACCCCCACACGTACGAGGACGAGTCGTCGCTCGCGCTGGGCATCCAAGGCCCGCTGCTCGTTCGCCCGAAGTTCGTGCAGAAACCGCAAGCACAATGAACAAGAGGACGAGAGGGAGAAGGCTCGTGATGTAAATATGTGGAAGTAGGAGGATTAGACTATGTACCAAGCGAGGTAGTCAGGCTTGACAAAATAGGGACTGTCGGTCCATGGGCTGCATTGTCGCGACTGTCGAAACAGAGACCTTGTACCATCACCCATTACAATATGGGTCAGGGGTGATCCTAGTATCGTTCAGGACGTAGACGGTGAAAAGAGAAATCACGTCACAGTGTTCACACACGAGAGCCTCCACGCGGTTATCGCCCTTGGCGGACTTGTCGGCGTGGGTCTTGTACACGTCCCCCGTGTCGCTGGATCGACGGTCTCCGTTAACAGAGATCGCAGCATCACGAGATCGAAGACACTGCTCCACATATTGAGAAGATATTATATAATAGTTGGTCCGAGTTCTATCACAGCATCCGTCACACGCCTACGAGCAGAGCTAACCAGTCTGAAGACTCCTAGAAATGACCAGCACCGCTTGACCCCATCGACACGAGGAGCGTACAGCGACCCGACGTGTAAGGCAACTTCCACCTTCTTTTAGGAGTTAGATCAACGTATGTCACCAGATTATGGGGGTGATTTGGGGGGTTAAGCTTTGAACTGACATATCGTGATGAATATTTCACGTTTCGACCTCAATCGACCGGTTATTTGGTCGCTTCTATACCGTCTATCCGTCTGACCTGACGAATCGGCCAGGGACAATCCCGCATTGGCCACACAGAGCGATAAAACTTCGGTTTTCCGCCATAAACTGATGCGGCCGTTTATCCCATGTTCACTATGGGTAAAAGGGATAGGGTAGTGTGATAAATGGGTGTAAATACAATCGACTGAGCTGGGGAGATCCCCCTACGTATGTCAATTAGTGTGGATTCTCTGCCTAACAAAAATACAATCGGCTCGAGTTGTGAGCGGCGATCTAGATTTGGCGATCTCACACATGGAAAAAAGGAGACACAGCTGCAGTAACAGTGTTTTGGTCATTGTGCCCATCATCAGGCTTCCACGGTGGGCCGGAACCGAAACTGACGTTGCGACGCCGCATGCCGTCATCGTGCATGCGGTTCGCCACGCTGGCAGATGCAAAGGATCCTGTTACCGCTGAGGTGTTGGGTGAGGTGGATTTCGGCGAGCCACCGCTAGTCGCACCATTGGCAGTCATGAGAAGCGATGCTCTCACGTCTATGTGCAGCTCAAAGAAGTTCGCGCAGCTGGAGAAGATAAACACTGGTTTGGGCAGTGTGGGTCCTAGCGACGTTATGTCAAGTTCCTTTCGTGTCGAGCTCGAGGCCAGTTGCGGGAGGCAACGTGTTCAATCCATTTTGGAAACGTCAGGTGTCGACCTGTAATCGTAATCGCCTTCTTCGAGCAAGGCACGGGTCTCGAGTTTTGCGTGCGCGCATTACCAACATATCCTAATTTCGCTTCGAAGTAGATTGCTAGTATTACGCAACGTAGCATGCGTCACATTGTACGGGCTTTGACTGCAACTACTGTATTTGGATGTATAAACACGAGGGGGAGAGAACACCGATTGATAAACTGTTGTTTATGCCAGCGGTCGTCGTACGCGATTCGAAAGATCCCACGGAATCAAACAACTCTTCGTTTTTCTTTTAACAACCCCAAGATGTAGCTTCTTTCGATTGACAATTCCCCGCAGAGCGGAAAGACCAGTTATCACGTGAGAGAAAACGGTCTTCTTGACCATGCTAGCCGCTTTGTCAGCAGCTGAGCATGGATCATCCAATGCAGGAGTCAAGAGCCATCCAGTTCGAGCGCACCGAAGTTCAGTGCGCTCGGTTCCAGTCCTCGAATCGAAGACTCGATTTGAACCGCGTTCGAGCCGTTAGAGAAACACAGAGACTGTGCAGTACTAATTACATGTCACTGGTGGAAGACGTGGGACCATGATGAGTCCTCGAAGCGGCAAATTGTTGTTAACAACGGCCACGGCTTGGAAAAGACCGCGACGTCGAAGGGTCCATTCTCTCTTTTGACGACACTCGATTACCCATGGACCGAGATCTCCTCCGAAGCCCCTTTCCGCCACTCAACCTCACGCTCGAGGAGAAGCAAGAGCTCCACGACACGGCCGTCGGCCTGATTGACGAAGCTCAGGACGAGTTCGACGACTACGTTGGGAACCGGCAGTCGGCCGTCGACGCTGCACGGTGGAGTCTACTCAAGGAGCGAGAAAATGTCCGCCCGTATACGTCGACAAGCGACCAGACGCCGGCACTGGAAATCGCGACATGCAGCACATGCTTGTAGTCGGTACGATCGCAGGCACGCTCAACGACCGACGAGATCCGCATCAAAGCGTTCTACGCCAATGACACGATCCGAGATGGAGCTGTACTCTCCACGATCCTCGAGCCCACCGCGGACCAGCCCTTCCAGTCGATGTCGGTGCGATGGCTAGTCAAAGGTATTCCACTGCTCATGCGCGCCGTCGCCAAGCACAACGACGTCATGTTTCTCGACGCGACCGGGGTTCGCACATCATCACACGGCGAACAAGTCGGCTACGTACTCATGCATACGATGGCGTTGTCCAAGATGCCGCCATTGGCTCAGTACGGCCGTCTCCACGGATCCGTGCGCACGCTCTATCGCGAGCGGTCACCTAACACGGTCCAGATCTTTTCGCTCGTGTACGCCGAGATCTATGAGCCGCTCTTGACCACCATGGTGCTCAAGTCTCTCGCCGACGCACGCCTACACTCGAGCGACATGGCTCAGATAGGTCTGCTCAAGAAACTGGCGAGTCTCGTTCGTCGACAGTCGCCCATGATCGAGCAGCACGACAGAGAAACGGACTTGCTCGACGGCGGATGCTCGATGTGCAGCTCCACGTCTCAGAGCGCTCGACGAGGGCGTCAGTCTTGTTGCGCGATCTGCAGGAGTAGCGCTTGCAGACGGTGTCGTTTCCAGTGCGGCATCTGCGTCGTCCTCCCGGACAGCCAGCTGACGAAAGTCAAGATGCAGTTCTGCACGCCGTGCCTCACATCGACTAGGAAACTCAACGCGTTTGCGTTCGCGCAGGAGGAGGCGATCGGCCGGTCCAGGAAATCGATCACGTCGTCTCTGGCCCGCGGAAGTGCGCCATTGTCCTCCACATCCGACGGAATATCTCTCGCGTCCTCGTTCGCATAGTCGGCGGTTTGGCTTCGGATCATCCTGCTTGGCCCAGGATAGAAAAAACAAAAAAACAGTATTGATACGGAGCTAAATGTTAGGCCCAACAGCTTGATAGCCTCTCGAGATATTCCCATTGGTGAGCACTCTAGTGAAGTTTACGCTTGTGGGACCGGTCAACGGGATATGAATGGGTGACACTCGACATCATCCGGTAACAAGATCCGTCTATATTGATGAAGGAATCCAGCGGAATGCAGTGGG
>JAADVR010000356.1:0-33565 GCA_023335855.1 Pythium scleroteichum | reverse complement strand
TACATGAAGATCGACTATATTCGCCTCTACCAGGACCTGGGCACCGACTTGGACCCTGACAACTACATGCAAATCGGCTGCGACCCAGCGTCGCATCCGACCAAGCAGTGGATCGACGCCCATATTGACGACTATACGGACTACAACAACTTGGCCGTGGACGTGGCTGGCGGAGCCTCTTGCACGCACGACGACGACTGCACGATCAGTCCGAATCGGGACCGCCAGTTCGCGTGGTTCGTGACAGGCTCATGCGTCAATCAACGCTGTGTTTGCAGAGGGAGTTCCTGGGGTGGACCTCGGTGCACAATCGTGTTGGACGCGAGCAAAGAGGCGGTCTCCGGAACGTGGGGACTCACAGGGTATGGACCGCCACTGGTCGTGTCCGTCAGTTTCGGGGGCGCGGTGTTCGTGCTCACCTGTGCGTCGATCTGCTTTGGCGTGCTACACGAACGACGGATGTGGCGGATAGCGATCGCGCTGGCGGCGATGGATGAGTCGAATACTGAGACCGAGTCCGCCGAACTGTCGCCCACAAACAAAGAGTTCGTGCGCTCGCGTCGAAAGCGAAACCACTAGAAGAAAATGCCATAATACTGGTTGCAAATTCGAGGAAACTGCGCAGTTTATAAGCCGATATATTCGAATTCGAAGTCGAGAAATGCGTTGACTGTGGAGAGGCCACTCATTCGAATTCGAACGCTGGCTTGCGCCAATAAGAGCGCGCGAGCATCAGTAAAGCTATTAATTCAGTAAACCGTTTTGGCCAATAGAAACCAGCACATCGCCAGTCGTTTCATCATCACACACTCAATTCCGTCGCCCCTTTCCATTATGGAAAGGGGCGACGGAATTAATTGAAATGGAATCCATTGCAGTCATGCCCAATGCCAATATATGCTACGCAATCCCGGTAGAATATTTTAGCAGCAGTCATGTCTAACAACTGAATTAAGTTTTCAATTCGATGGGGCATCCAGGGTCTCAGGTTGGTGTTTGTTGTGTTTGCTGGATACCAGGGCATCGGTGCTTCCAGCAAACTGTTCGCTGGAAGCACCCACGCTCAGGTTCGCTGAGAACCTGATAGTTCTGCTGGTCCGGAATTGGAACTGGGGGAGGGGACTTGACTTTGTTGAACATGCTCGTGATCAAAGAGACACCACGCCAGAGGAACACAAAATCAATTTTGAACTGGGACGATGGGAGCTACATCAGGTACTTGACGAAAACAAACGAGTTGGTAGCATCGATGGCAGACACCACTCATGCGCTCATGCGTCTGAGATAGAAAGAACGGTTGACCTGGAGTGAACGCGCAGTCCACCGTTGTAGAGAGCCCGCGTTGCGAATGCCCAAAGGGTTTGAGGACTTGACTTGAAACGTCTGACCACCGAAATCACTTCGCTTAAATTAGTACTGGACGGGTTCGAATGTGATGACCGTGTCACACTTAACCTGGACAAACCCTGAGCTGAAAGACCAAATGGACACAAAACCCAGAACCTAACCCTCCATATTTGATTGGCCATCCATGCTTGACGGACCCTATAAAGCCTGCGAAAAATACCTCCCTATAAGAAAAATACAAACACAAAACCGTTCTAAAGGACATCCAACTGTATTCCTGAAGTCACAAAAGTCGACAAGCGCCCTTCTTTGCCTATGGCCTTTCTACATATCCCTCCATATAAGAACAAAAAGTTGTAAAATAGAGACATATATTGTTCAACACCGAGATCCTGCACCCAAGGTTTTGTCGGTTCAGTGCCTGGAGCAGCAATCGTGGAAGCTCAGCAACGAGACTCCCACGATCCGCATCCTCGACTTTGGAAGAAACGGTGACAAGGTCCGTGGTGCTCGCCATCACACTCAGCACAACTCACCGAGACATGGTGGCCAGCACTGTCGATGGGAAAAGGTTCTTATCGAGTAGTCAGCGGTGGGAAAGCGATTAGACCAGAGTATCGGGTGTTAAGCGAGTGGAAATATGAAGAGGGTGAAATGCGAGTTTGACTAGATGAAAATAGAGTATGCAATGCCTAAGCCATTATCTGGACCTACCAACTTGAAAATACGACTAGTTGGGCAAGCCCGTGATGTTGAGCCCAAGAGAATGGCTGAATGAGATGGCTTCAGCGAGATCTTCGCACTGCATCACCTCAACCTCTCCATCTGGAAAACGAACTGACCATGCGTAGCGCCCACCGTTTTCCTGCCAGCCCGACACCTTGCCAGGAATGTACTCGGTACTTTCCACCCCATTGTCTTCGACCTCAAACTCTTTCAGCACAGACCAATGCAGGCAGTTCGCGGGTGATTTCGTGAAGAGACGAATCAGGTTCTTCACCGAAAAGTAATGGTCGTCTCCAACGTCACGAGATAGTGGCCCCCTTTGCTTTTTTGGACGACCAGGTGCGCGCCGAACAGGAAGCGCGAGAAGCGCCGAGTCCACATCCATTTTCTTCTCGATCGACATGGTGGCAATTATGTGCTCACATACCCATCCAGTCTGGTGGTATCTGATACAATCGCAAAGGTAAGCCTATCGAACAATCTCAATCTACAATGGCACAACAACATCAGAAATGATAGAAGTGAACAAAGCAGAAATAGAAAACCGTGCAGAACTCAAATCAGTAGCCGTCCATGCAGGACAATTGGAGAGCTGGGAATGCAAGTTGTCTCTGACAGACACATTGTGGAGCGACAGATACAGAAGCGGAATATCGGTCGCAGGTTTCCCGGGGACAAGTTGACCGTTGAGTGACTTTGAAAAGCGCTTCACAACTTGGACCCAGGGTTCTACGTCACCAGACCGTCATCAGACCGTTAGAATAAATTACCTCATTCCCTTGCTGGACGACAGCGCAGAGGAGGACCAAATCGTCCGCAAGCGGCGCTTCGACAAGCTCTCCGACCATGGCACGATCGAAGATGCGCTTGCTGCGATGCAACTGCGCGACGGCCAAACCTACCGCTTTCTGTACAACCAAGGATCAGGATCCGCTACTGCAGTATATCGCTGTGTGTCTCACCGCGATTGCCCAAAGTACATCCGTCTCGTCTGCACGATAGACGAGGACGGCCAGAGTACCATCTCGCTCGAGGAGAGTGGTATTCACGGCGACGTCGCCGGGAATGGAAAGCGTGGTATTGCCCCCGTTCTCATCCGAGAAGTGGATGCGACATTGCGCGGTGGGGCGGGGCCAACCGAGTGCCTTATGGTTCTCAAAGACAACCACAAAGACAACCCATGGCTTCTGTCTTTGCTTCCTACCGAAAGCCATCTCAAGAATTGTAAAGCTCACTTGCAGCGAAGCCAATCCGGTGCGTTTGTGCCTTGTGACGACGTTTGTTGTGTGTTTACTAACCAACACTTTCATTTCTAGGTGGGATGGAGATTAAATCTCCTGCCGCGAAATGGAATGGGCCAGTGACAAGCTATGTCGCACTTTTCTCGACTACTGCGGCCATGACTCCGGCGCGTCGGCAGACGACCTGCATTTCGATGAAAGTGTGCAGGAGCTCCTCGATGACTTGATTGTGCTGAAGGTAGTTTCCCTAGGAGACACGTTCGGGATCATCTTCTCCAGCCGACGGCTGATGGTAAACATCCGCAAGGCAATCCTCGGCCAGGAGCGAGATGGTGTGTTTGGGGCAACCGACGGGACATATAAGCTCCACTTTGGTGGATGGACTCTTATCAGCTTTGGTACTTTCAGTACCCGATACACTCGCGGTGCGTATTCCAAGCATTTTGTGCCGTGGACTATTATGTTTGTTCGCTCAGAAAATGAAGCGTCGTATCGAGAATTATTTTCTACGACACGTCGTTCTAGCCAATTGCTGTTTGGAAAGGATTTGGTCCTCGAGTTCGGCAGCCTTGATCACACGACCGCTATTGCTAATGCGTTTGAAGCGGAGTGGCCGGGTATCAAGATCTTGAACTGCTGGCCGCACTTTGTGAGGAAGAGCAAGGAGAAAGCATCCTTGTTGAAGCGGAAGAATTACTATGACGATGTGATCTACCCGCACTTGCTCTGGATGCGTGCTGCGAAAACTCATGATCAGTTTGTTGGAATTGGGAACGTATGCAAGGAAAAGTGGTTTGAAGATGGAGAGGTTGACTATTTGCAGTGGTTCGACGACTACTACTTTTGTGCGCCGTGGAATATCTGGTACAGTGGCACTGGTAGCGGCGTTGCTGTTGTTTTACCCAGCCAAAATCCTATTGAAGCCTTCCACTGTGTGATTAAGAAGTCTGCAGTTTCAGACCCTTCGAGCGAGCAACTCTACTGTGCTGAACACTACATTGCCCAGGATCTTGGCTTTGGCTGGATTGGAGTGGGCCTCTGAAGAGAACCACCATTTCGTTATTCCCCACTTTGGACAAGGTAAGAACTGGTGTTTTACCCTCTCAAATTTCTTCGTCCATCGCGCCGTGATTTCAACAATGGATGAAGTGTTGAGTTGGCGCCCGCCTGAGTGCGTCAAGAAGCCCCGAGCCACCAATGTCAGTCCCCGCCATGATCTCCCGCCAACACAAGTGACTTCGTACTTATTCGAATAATTTCGTACTTAGCGGTGTAATTTCGTAATTAGACGGATAAATCGTATTTATGAGGATTGAAAGAGTACAAGTATACGTGAACAGTGTCCGCTACATATATATGCTCACTCGAAGAACCACTGGTCCACTCAGCAAACCACCACCCAATAAAAATCCACTCGCTTTCCACACCAGATCGGAGTTTACTTGATTTCCCACCGTCGAGTACTCGATGAAAATCCGCAGCCACTGTCGATCCTCCACAGCGCTGTGCCTCTTCCATTCGTGGGGCCCGCATAACTGGGACCGAACGCGTGTGTACTGCGAATCGCACTACCCAATCGCAGTGCGATTGGAGACTTTGAAGTTCGTCTCCATCTCGAAGCGATTGGTAGGTAAATCCACCCAATCGCCGAGCGCGGTTGCGGCAGTGTCACGCTGGACAGAGCACCGCTCGCTCACCTATCGCTTGGCGACGTCCGGAGAACCGTGATATCCTCCTCAGGAGGACCCCACGCCACAGTAAAGATCCTTCCAAGTGACGCGGGCCATTCGAATTCGCTGCCTCCCGATCACACACGATGGCCCCGCTCAATAACACCGAGCCGTCGCCTTCGCGGCAAAAGCAGAGCGCGACGGATCCTGTCAAGAACGCGTTCAACCAGAGCGTCGCCCATAACCCACTGGAACATCCAGAGCTCGCGAGTGTTTTCCCTGAGACGACGTACCCTCCGATCCCCGAGCTTCGACGACCGCGCCAAGTACGCCGACCCGACGCTCAAGAACTTGCTGGCGAACGCGACGGTGCGCCACTTGGCGCCGAAGATCGGCACGGAGATCACGGGCATGCAACTCGACGAGCTCACGGATGCCCAGAAGGATGAGCTGGCGCTGTTGACGGCGCATCGAGGTGTTGTGTTCTTCCTGGATCAGGAGATCAATGTGGAGCAGCAGTTGGCGCTCAGTAGATACTACGGCCCGCTGCACATCCACCAGAACCTGGGGCACCCTCCGGACAAACCCGAGATCGTCGTGGTCGAGGCCTCGGTGGAAAAACGCCCGGCGATGATCGAGCGCCAACTCTACGATCCCATCAACCACTGGCACAGCGACGTGACCTACGAGCGCCAACCGCCGTCGTACACGAGCTTCAAGCTTCTGACGACGCCTCCCGAGGGCGGCGGCACGATCTGGGCGTCGAGCAACGAGGCCTATGAGCGTCTTACGCCGCCGTTCAAGATGTTCCTCGAAGGACTGACGGCCATCCACAGCAGCAAAGACCAGGCCGAGGACGCCGCAGCGAGAGGACTCACGATCCGCCGACCGTGCGCCGAGTCCGAGCACCCGGTGATCCGCACCCATCCAGTGACCAAGCGCAAGGCGCTCTTCGTGAACCAGGCGTTCACGACACGCATCAAGCAGCTCTCGCTAGCCGAGTCGGACGCCGTGATCCGCTTCCTGCTCGCTCATCAAGCGCAGGGCCATGAATTCCAGGTGCGCTACCGCTGGACAAAGCACGCCGTGGCGATCTGGGACAACCGCATCACCACGCACTTCGGCACGTTCGACTACCTGCCAGGCAATCACCAGGCCGTGCGCGTGACGCCGCACGGCGAAGTGCCATTTTACGAGCCGAACACCAAGCAGGAGCGGGCGAGAGGGACGAGAGATAGCTGCTCTTATCAGTGCGAGAGTGGGATATCGATGGAATGAGAGCGACCTTGGTTTGTGTTCACGTTGGCACAGCGCGCTCTGTGTGGCTCACAATGGAAATGGCGTTAAAGAATACGATTGCGATGCGCGTCCTTGCAACGTTCCGCGTCAACACAGCTCAACAGGCCTCGATGAAAACAAACGATATATTTCGCTGCATCTTGTGGTACTCGTCCCATGAGAATGACATCGATTGGAGGTTTACACTACTTGTCTTCGACATCGGCCTCGTAGAATGGGATCTCTCCGTGCGGCCTCACGCGCACGGCCTGGCGGTTGCCTGGCAGGTAGTCGAACGTGCCGATGTGGGTCGTCACGCGGTTGTCCCAGATCGCCACGGCGTTCTTGGTCCAGCGGTACCGCACTTGGAACTCATGGCCCTGCGCCTGGTGGGCAAAGAGGAAGCGAAGCACTGCGTCCGACTCGGCGAGCGACAGCTGCTTGATGCGCGTGGTGAAGCCATAGTTGACGAACAGCGACTTGCGCTTGGTCACTGGGTGTGTGCGGATCACCGGGTGCTCGGTCTCGAGGTACGGGCGACGCACGGTGACTCCGCTTGCGGCTGCTCGCTCCGCCTGCACTTTGCTGCTGTGGATGGCCGTCAGCCCTTCGAGAAGCTTCTTGAACGGCGGCGTGAGACGCTCGTAGGCCTCGTACCCGGACGTCCAAATCGTGTCGCCGCCCTCGGGAGGCGTCGTGAGCACCTTGAAGCTCATGTAGGACGGTGGCTGACGCTCGTACGTCACGTTGCTGTGCCAGTGGTTCACCCAGCCGTACTTTTGGCGCTCGATGATGCCAGGACTGCTCTCCAGCGACGCCTCAACCACCAGGACCTCCGTCTTGCCCTCCGGATGGCCAATGTTCTGGTGAATATGAAGTGGACCGTAACACTTGCCGAGCGCCAACTGCTGCTCTACATTGATCTCTTGGTCCAAGAAGAACACCACGCCGCGCTCTGCGACGAGCAAGGCGAGCTCGTCCTTCTGCGCGTCCGTGAGCTCGTGCAGCTGGATGCCCGTGAGCTGCGTACCGATCTTCGGGGCCAGGTGTTGTACGGTCGCGTGTTCGAGCAGGTTCTTGAGCGTCGGGTCGGCGTACTTGGCGCGGTCGTCGAACGGTAGCTCGGGGATCGGAGGATACGTGGTCGTCGGGTAGACGCTCGCGAGCTCTGGATGCTCGAGAGGGTTGTGGGCCACGCGCTGGTTGAACGCGTTCTTGATGGGCTCGACCTTGGTGGTCGTGACGTCTTGCTTGGGAGTGGCGTGCGGAACTTCAGCGGCCGCAGTCTGCGCCTTCGTAGGCTCAGTGTGTTGGGGAGCCATGGCGGCTTCTTTGGGGATCAGCGAATTCGCAACTGAGACCCATCGCCCAGGGAGTCACGGGAGTGCAGAAGCACCGTCATCCCGAGGGCCACAAGTGTTTCTAGTGTTTCATCTCGGCAGTTAGCCAGCATAGATCCGGAACAGATCCCGAGAGTCCTTTCCCACCCACTCACACATCGATTCCTGGCGGGAGATGTCGCTTGGACTTGAAGCCCCTTCTTGAAGTGGGTTGGGTCCACGCCACGAGAGGCTGAGCTGCTGATTGGCTGGGCAAGTTTCCAATGAGAGCTCGTCGGGATAGTCGACTGATGCAATGCAACACGATCTCAAATCCCCGAGTGAACGCCACGACGCGATCTCTGATGGTGCTCATTGGCTCTGGTATAAGCCCAACCACAGAGGAGGAAAGGCCCCGAACTGGAGACCTGCGCCTGGGAGACTCTCGGTGCTCGACACTTGGAGGCGAGTTTAGCCAATTGGCTTCTCACCAACGAAGGCCGGCGCGACGGGTTGAGGCTTGATCCATCGCCAACTAGGTGGCCGTGCTGAGCGAAGGGAGGTTGGGTTTCGACTCGAAATCCCTTCTCCCTGCCTCTTGGAGTCGGGGCCAAGTGATCCTACTAACTCAAATGGGTCCACGACGATTTGCTGCACAGAACTATGCTTGTCGGGCCTTCCTGAGCTCCTGATTGGCTGCTCACAGCGAGCTCTGCCTCGCGCGTAAACCCACCGATCTTTGTCTCGTGCGACTACCCAAGATCGGCATGTACACACCTTGGGCTCGACGAGGCAACCGTATCTCCACGGCAGGAAACTGACCTCGGCCCCATCCTCCTACGCTGGTTAGTTGCAGCCCTTCCAGTCACCCCTCCACACGTTCGGCGAGTTGACAGGCTCGCCATTCGCCAATTCGACTCGTCACCACGACCATGGGAAACACGCCGCCTCGCCGTCGCCCGTATTAACGCCGCTGACGCAGACGCCCGGACTCGCCGACTACAGCACCAAGCTCTGGGACGACCGGCCGACGTACATCAAGAAGAACGTCGTGCGCAATGTGTGCCTCTTCCTCTTCGTCATCACGGCCATGGAGGAGACCGCGAGCTTTTCCATGAACCAGTCGCTCAAGAACATGTTCCAGAAACTCGGCTGGTCCAACAAGGGCTCCAACTCAATGAAGCTCACGTACGACTCCGTCGCACAGTTCCTCTGCATCGCCGCGGGCTACATCTCAGACGAACGCATCGGCAAGTTCAAGACGCTGCTCGGTGCCGCGTCGATCGACTCGGTCGGCTTCGCCATGCTCGTCGTCGCGTCGCTGCCGACCGTGCTCCAGCACAAGAGCGTCGCCAAGATCGTGTACTCGGTCGGGCTCTACCTCGGCGTCTCGACGCAGATAAGTTTGCGCTCGATGATGCTCTCGTTTGGCGGCGACCAGTTCTCGCCCGACTCGCCGCCCAAGGAGAAAGGCATCTTCTTCAGCTTCCATTACGCCGTGGCCAACATCGGCGCGTCTCTGGGCTACGCCGTGTTCCCGTACCTGTGTCTCCACGGCGTTGGCGCGATCCCAGCTGCCTACGGCTACACCGCCAACTACGCGATCGCGCTGCTGTGTCTGCTGGGCTTCATCACGATCCTCCACTTGACGCGCGGCCGCTACGTCAAGGTGCCGCCCACCAAGCAGTCGATCGGCTAGGTCATCAAGATCCTCGTGCACCGCGCCAAGTCGAGCTGGCGCGCGCGCTTCCTTGTCTTTGGCACCGTGCTCTATCTCGCGGCCTTCGTGATGAACGTGCTCGCGTCCTTCCTGGCCGACCACGGCGAGACGGGCCACAACATCTCCAAGGCCGGTGGCGCCTTCATCGTCGCGGCGACCGTGCTCTGGGTCTTCTTCGGGCGCGACTCGAGCTTCATGGAGGGCGCCAAGGAAAGCCACGGTGGCCGCTTCGACGACGAGCTCGTGGACGGCGTCAAGCAGGTCGTCCGCATCCTGCCGTTCAACGCATTCAACGCCGTCTGGTGGCTCTGCCAGAACCAGCGCTCCAACAACCAGACGATCGTGCAGCAGACCGACATGCGCATCGGCTCCGGTCCGTTCGCCACGCAGATCCCGGGCCCGACCAAGCAGATGTTCAATCCGCTCAGCGTGCTCGTGCTCGTGCCGCTCTTCGACAAGTTCGTGTACCCGCTCTACGAGCGCATCACGGGCAAGCCGGCCTCGCGCTACGGCGAGATCCTCACGGGCTACTGGCTCGCGGCCTTCACCATGGTCTGGACCGGGTGCTTCGAGATCATCCGCCGCAGCCGCCCCGTGCTCACGTACGTCGACGCCCACGGCGTGACCAAGTTCATCCTCAACAACGACGGCAAGCAGGTCATGAACGACATCCCGTGGTTCGCCGCCGTGCCACAGTACTCGCTCATGGCTGAAGCAAATGCAGCTCGGCATGGTCCCCAAGAACGCCAAGCACGCTGAGCGCAACCGTTAATCCACCACGGCTACATACCTCATCCATTTTCCTGCATATCCTCTTGCACTTCAACGATATCACCTTGCGGAATACTAGTCGACAGAGACTGGCGTCGCCTTACTTGCCGAATCCACCGCACTATACACGTCTGAATGTAGAGGCGGCTGAGATAGTGTTGCGTGAGCTTGGCAGCCTGCAGTAGCTTGGCACAGGCTCGTAGCTCCGTCCACGCCTTCTGGAGCGACTGTTGTCCCACCAAAGCTGCTGGTCGCGACGGTTGCTGTTGGCTTCTTGGCCGTCCCGTCGAGCCTGAGCTTGTCGATGGTCCGCTGGCTATCGGTTGAGCACTTGCTTGAATGTCGTGGAGCAGCCGTTCGATCAGCGCGCTCTGCTTCTTCAAGTGCATCTTCGTGTTGCGGCTCTGATGCAGTGCCTCAATCTGCATATGCACTTCGACGCGCAGCCCTTTCCAAAAGCGCTGCAGGTCTTCGATCTCGCGAGCCATCGAGAAGATGTTCGTGCGCCCTACCGACTGCTTGAGCTCGTGGAGATCCGCGTCGTCGAGCAACAATTCAGGCAACCCGCTGTTGAATAGCCGCAAGTGGTACACGTGCGTGACTCGCAGCAGCATGTCCAAGTCCAGCAGTTCCTGGCCCACGTCGCAGAACACGAGCAAGCACTCGCGTGGGGAGACGCGCTGCTGCGTAGCGCTCGTCACGATCTTGATGAACTGCTCGAGCCCGATGCGGTTGCTGGCGGACGTGTCGTACACTGCAAATGCTTGACGGTAGCGCTCGTCGATGTGGCTGTTGACGAGCCGCCACTGGTCGAGGAAGACCGCCATCACATCATCGAGTTCCACTTTGTCTTGCTCATCGCTCGGCAACGCCTCGACTTGGTTCATGAGCTCGTTAATCTCCGGGCCGCTGAGAAGTCGGTGGTCAAAAAGCCGAGCCGCAGTGGAAATTACGAATTGTTTTGCAATCGGGCAGCCGCCGTCCGAAGTCTCTTCAAGCCGACACTCGGGCCTGAAAATCTTCATTTGGCCGAAGAGCAAGTGGCCAAGTGCATGAGCGTAGTAGAGGAATGTGTCGTAGCCGTCGCTGATCGTAGAGGTTCGGATTCCGCAAGCAGCAGCGAAGAACGCCATGCGAGGGTCTTCATGGAACGCAACGACCGCCTCGGACAGCGAGAACATCCACGCACCGACGACGACCGGTGAGTCGTACCGCGTCACCAAATAGTCGCACACGAACGGCGCCAGACTCCAGACGCAGCCGTTGTCCAGTTGGGCCGTGTCCACTTTGAGAAACTCGATCCAAATGTCCAACACAAACGTCTTGGCGTGCGCACGACTGAGCGTTGGAACGTGGAGATCTGGTGCAAGCTCGTGCTGCTGGTGGTGGCGTTCAAAGGTAAGAAGAAACAATCGCCACATGTGCGGGAGATTCTCGTGAAGATGAGGCGATTCCAGCGGAGTGGCATCTACTGATCCTGCGTGAGGCAGAGAGCGAGCCGCTACATCGCCTTCCAAAGCCACCGCAGTCTCGTCCTTCTTGGGAACTGGATGCAGCCGCTTTTTCACTGGAGACCCTGAGGACCCTCGCCGCGCTTTCTTGCCTCGCGTACGCTGTGCAGAGAGTGACGACGATGTCGAATTCCGCGATGGAAGCGAGGACGAATCTAGGGCATGCAACATTGACTTCGATGGCGCGGTGGTTAAGTATGCCACGTGCTCATGCGGATGATAGCCGACGACCGCGATCAGCTGGGCAATCAACGCGCGGAACACGGAAGAACCGCCGCGCAAGTACATGCACTGAGCTCGTTTCCGTCGCGAAGCGCCTTCGCGCTCTCGTGCGATAGCGATGTCTGAGGGCGACGCACCAAAGTCGAGCGCGTCGAGTTTGAGTCCCGCCGTCGTGCCTGCAACGACGGCTGTGAACAAGTTGATCAGCGTCTCTCCACCGGCAAGGTGCTCCGTCTACAACAAAGAGAAGTCAGCTCAAGTTCAGCAATGCTCCGACAACAGAAGAGAAACGTACCCTCACCGCGAGCGTTTCCCTCAGCATCCCATCACTCGCAGCCACTGTCTCCACGAAAAAGTGCTCCCACGTCTCCAGGTCGCTCGAGATCACGTCTTGGATCGCCGTCGGGTGGAACTCGCTCAGACACGTTGCAAGATACGGAGACGACTGAAGCTGATCCAGTAAATCTCGATTCCCTGGATCCTTGAACATTTCACGCAGCAGCCGCCCGACTTCGGCTGGGTCTTCCTGGGCGATTTTCTCGAGTGATACCACAGACGCTCGTTGGATAAAGTTCTGGACGCCCTTGGTACTCGTTAGCTGGACCATGACCCTATAAAACGAGCCGACATCGCCCTGTGAGTGGAGCTCGCCGAACAGAGGCTTGAGAAACTCAGGTCGCTTTAGCGCGACAGCTACGAGGTCTTCAGTGTGGGCTGTGAACCACTCCACGAGTTGGATCTCTCCCTGTGTCAGCGCAGGCCCGCGGCCACCGTCAAGAGTCGACGATCGACGCCCCACGAGTTCTTCCAATACGTCGCTGACTGCGCCAAGTGCCGCTGAACTTCGCTGTGAGCCCAACGCGCCGAGAGAGGTCGGTGTCGCCACGGGCGCTCCGTTTGTTGGCGTGGATCCCCAGAGGAGCTGCACGCCCTTGTTTTTGTGAGCCAGCACGTCCAGATATTCGCACGCTTTGAGGTCGAGCCGCAGAAATCGCTTCACGAGGGGTGCAAACTTGGTGATCGCGAACCGCAAAATGCCGTTGTTCTGTGTGATCGCGGTTAGAAGAATCTCGGGGCTTTGGTTGATGGCGTTGACGAGGATCGTTGGGTTCTGTCGCTGCCGCTGGATGAGCGTTTGGACAATCACGCTCGTGCTGTTGATATCGTCTAGATCTCGTGAGATTGACTCGCGGGCATGACGTTCTTCTTCGCTCCTTTCAAACTTCTCCATGATGAACGATGGCGCATCTACGTAGTCACAGAGTATTTCGCAGAGACGTTGCTTGGCGACTGCAATGGGCGACTGCGAAGAACCCTCTCCGGACCCAGAGATCGACCCACTACTGACTGTCCTATCTTCACACAACAAGTCGAAAACTTCTTCGCATTGGCGCAGAATATCCTCCTGTTCGTGAGACAACTGCTCAATCAGTAGCTGCGATTCTTCCGTGGCCGCAACGTGTTGCCCATCGGACAAGGCACCGAGTAAGACATCAGGAATGGAGACGTTCGGTGGAGCCGGCTCGGCCACTTGCGTGAGCTGCGAGTTTTGTCGGGGAGGGAAGCGTGTCGACATCATTCGCTGGCGTGACCTGCCTTTCGTGATCGCTACGGTGCGAAGGTTATGGTTATCGGACCCGCCCCCGCCAGCCGTCGGTCGAACCACGACGCTCGAATGACGCGCCATGGGTGAGAGATACATCGATCGCCGCGCGGAGGACCGTTCACGCATTTGTTCCGAGACGTAGACCTCTTCAAGAGCCCTCAGCACACCGTCGAGTGCGACACTGTCACTGCCATCAAGAGAGGGAGTCAAGCACTTCGCAAGCACTTGTTTCTCCTCTGAACTGAGCGTTTGCCATAACATAAGCATGAGTCGTACGCGCTCGTGCAACACTCGTGACGCCAACACCGACGCACGCTTGCGATGCGCGGAGAGTAGTTTCGTCGAACTCAACGACTCGGCTCGTTCATCAGCCTCCCCCTCAATGGCGTCACTTGGCAGGCTCTGAAATGCCGAGAGTTTGGCGGTCGCGTTCCACATCAGAAGCAGCAGCTCGTCGCTGAAGAAAGGGGTCAGCGTCTCCATGACCAGCACCGGGACTTGCGTCGGATCTTCAACAGATCGAAACACGGCTGCCACGAGTCGGGCCTTGTCTTCATTTGAACTGTCTCGCTGGTCGAGCTGGAACGTTGCCAGCTGTGGCGTCTGAGGTACTACCTGCTTCTTGCAGGCGCCAAGTTCTTCTTTCAGGGTGGCGAGTTGCTCGCTCAGCTCTTGCGCCACGTCGGCATGTTGCTTGAGCTCGCGCGGGTTCTTCTCCGCGTCATAACTTCGGAAAATCGAGTTGCCGATCGCACCAAGCAGGAGATTTGTGATCATGAGCGAGATGCCGCTGGCCTGCAAGACGTTTTGCAGGATTTCCATCGCCATGAGCGAGCAGATCGGATTTGGTACGTAATCGGTCAGTCCGCTGAAGCGACCAGCCTCGGAGTGCCGCTGGAGAGCCTGCCACAACCTCGTCATCTTGCTCTCTTCATTCCTGCAGCAAACACGCACTTTCCGTAACGGAAATAATATTTTGTGTTGGCAGCCAAGAGTCAAACTCACATTGTCGGGTCGTTGAGTTCCTGCGACCATCGGAGCAGCGTTCGATACACGATCTCGTCGCCGTCGATTCCTCTGCCCGTTCCGTGGCTTGGCGACGAATGGTTGCGCCGTGGGGTCCCGAGCGAAGGAAGCACCGTGTGAGTTGACGCTGCAGGCGGACGCTTGGGAACTTTCGGCTCGATGAAGTTAAAACTCGGTAGCGCCACACCGACGATCGTAGCGCGATCAAGTGGAGAGGACTCGGCGGGCCGCAGCCAGATTCGTCGGTGGCGTGGCATCTTGGGCCTCTCTTGCACTCGCGACGGGATCCGCTTACCGTCAACGATCCAAATATACTCGGAAACGCCTACAAAGAAAAAGCATAAACAATCCAATGGACGGGACGGCAAGCGGTCCTGGCCATGGGGACTCAAGGGTTCTAGAGTGGATGAACATGTTTTGTCGAATACATCAAGCAGAGCGGTCCCTAGATCACGGCAGTCTGATGGGGTTGCTGTTGCTGTTGCTGTTGAAGTTGCTGCTGCTGTTGTTGATGCTGAAGCTGTTGCTGCAACTGCTGCTGTTGCTGGTGGAGTTGTTGCTGAAGCTGCTGCTGTTGTTGTTGTTGCACATGTTGCTGTTGTTGCTGCTGCTGGGCTGGTGTGGCTTGCGGTGTCTGCTGCTGCTGCTGCTGGGGGCGAGCCTTGAGGCGGCTTTTCATCTTGGTGAGATCAAGCTCCATGAGCTCCTGGGACCACGAGCGCAGCGACTCGATCATCTTCTTCTTCAGAAACTCCTCGGCCTCGCGGTCGCCGTCGGGGAGCGCGTCTTCGCCGTCGAGCCCGACGTAGGCCTGTGCGTCTGTCGCGCCCAGTCCGCCGCCGTCTTTCTCCAGGTAGATGGTGAGGTCTTTGAAGAAACCGGCCATGTCCTTGATACCCGCTGGGAAGACCGCGCGCACGCGCTCCATGGCCTCGGCGTCTTTCTTGAGCCGCTCGCGCTCCATGGCCTCGAGCGACATGTTGCGTGCCTGCTGTTCTTTGCGATTGCGGAGACTGCGGACCCATCCGTTGGAGCCGCGAAAGTCTTCGATGCCGAGCTCCTCGGCGAAGCGCTTGCCGACGTCGCGGATGAGCGTGTCGGAGACGGCCACTTTCTTCTCTCGCGTCACGTCGAACCAGTTCTCGACGAGGCGGTTGAGCTTCTCGAACTTGGACTTTTTGTTAATGTGCTTGGAGCAGCCCGAGATGTTGTCCTTGTAGTAGGCCTTCTTGAACTCGTCTTTGCGCTTAAGGATGCGGCTGACCGTGCTCTTGTTGAGCCCGAACTGGGCCGCGAGCCGGATGCCGCTCATCGCGTCCTTGCTCGCGTCCTGCTTGCCACCCTTCGCATTGCCGCCGCCCTTGGGATCGTACTGGAACTCCTCGGCCAGCTCGATGAGCCGGATCTTGGTCTGCAGGTCAATACTCGCGTTCGCGCCGCTCTTGCGCTTGCGTGCAGGCGCAGGCCGATCGAGCTTGACTTCCTCAAAGGCCGAGAGCTCGGCGTCGCTGGGAAAGTAGGCGAGCTCGGGCGGCGCCGCGCTCTGTCCGGCCTCGCTCAGCAGCGCCAGACGCCCGTGGACGAAGCCGTGTCCGTGCGCGAGCAGCGTGGGCGACGGCGGCATGGCCAGCGGCACGAGCGCGTCGGGCGCCGTTGCTGCATGAGGGCCGGCGGCCTCGGTCAGCGCCAGCTGCAGCGCTGTCTCCTCGTGCGGGTTCATGGTCGACGCCACGGTTGAAAAGGGGGGAGAACGAGTTGGTATTCCGCAACCAGTCAGCCCCCTGATCGAGAAACTACTGAGATAAGGGGAACAGACCAGGTTGAAGCTATGTCCGGAGCCCGCGAAAGGGATTTGCTGGACCGGGACGTGTCCCAGCAAAAAAAAAAATATAGTTTACCGTACTGATTGCGGACGGCTTTCGAGCGTCTGATCAGGTCGGATCGCTGGCGTGGATACTGTATCCGCAGGACTTGTTCTCTGCGGATCTGAAACGCTGCTGGCGCTTTGAAGGTAAGTGGGTGCCAAAGGTCGTGTCGACTGAAGTGTACGTTGAAGAACAGGTGCGGCAGTTGCCACGGCTGACGATACGAAGCCAAGAGCTGTGTCAACCAGAAGAAGTGCGGATGATTGTGATTTCATCATGACATGTTATTCCCACAATAATGTAGAACGGAGGCTTGGCTCCAGACAGCGAAAAGCGTTGGGTGATTGGTAGTGCGTCTTCCGACTTGCACAAGATCCAGCTCGACCGGAGAAGTCCCTTGCCTTATACACATCAAGAATTGAGTGCATTTTTGGCAAGCTGTCCCGTTTCTTACCGCACTCCTTTTTTTCGTCTCTGTTTTTGACACTTTTTTCTCCTCACTGTACTGACCTTATTTTCGTTCGAATTTTCGTCGCGCCCTCTTCCACCAGCCAATTATTTGTTTTTTCCTCCTTTTGCCACCTCAATTGAACGACCGTCCAGCAGATTCGACCGTCACGGCGGTCCATCCAGTCAGCTCGGATCTGCTCGTTTTTTGTTCTTTGCAAACAATTTTCCAGTGAATTATTTTTCGTTTGTTTTCTTGCCTGGCCAGAACAGCTCTCCACAAACCACAGTAGGTACGGAACGTTCCGCTCCCCCGCGGGTCGCCCTCAGTTCCCGACAGGCGGCGAAGATGTCGGACGGCTCCGATAACTCCGATATCTATGGCGAGAAGGGCGTGCTCGACCTCACGCCGACCAAGACGATCCTCAACGGACTACGCGCCTACGGGCCCTTCATCGCGGCCGGATGGATCGGCTTCGAGATCGCGCGCCGCAAGCTTGAGCGTGCCTACTACGTGCGCGAGAACACGCCGGAGACGGCGACGCCCACGACGGTGATGGCGCGCAACGCCGGCGTCTTCGCGTGGGTCGCTCCGCTCTACAAGACCAGCGACGACGTCGTGCTCCAGACGTGCGGCATGGACACGCTCTTCTTTCTGCGCTTTTTGCGGCTCTGCCAAAAGGTCGCGTGGCTCGTCATCGGCATGTCGACGGTGCTTTTCCCGATCTACTATTATGGACAGCGAAAGGACAAGTACGACGCGCTGTACAAGATGACGCTCTCGCATCTCGACTCGGACAACGACGCGCAGCGCTGGCGCTTCTGGTTCACAGTGCTCGGCATGTACATCGTCTCGGCCTTCGTTTGCTTCTTGCTGCACCGTGAGTTTAACGTGTACGTGGGCCGTCGTCACGAGTTCCTGTGCCGTAAGACCACGCAGCAGTACACGGTCGTCGTCAATGGGCTACCCAAGCACCTGCGCACGCAGCAAACGCTTCGCAACTACATGGAAGTGCTCTTCCCTGGCTCGGTCACGGACGTGTACGTGGCACTTGAATGTGGAGACCTCGAAAAACTCGTTGCCGAACGTGTCAAAGTGCGCGACCGTCTGGAGTACGCGCTCGCGCTCAGCGCCAAGAACGGTGAACGCGTCATGACCAAGCAGGGAGGCAAGTTGTGTTGTGGTGGCGTCAAAGTGGACGCCATTGAATTGTACCAAGAACAACTCAAGAACCTCAATGACGCGGTTGAGATGGAGATGCGGAGCATCTTGCGCAACCAGGCGGCGATCGCGAACCAGGTGATGGACACTAACTTTGATGATGGAGTCGACACTGAACTTCCGACACTTCAAGTTGGACATAACGAGGATTTGAGTGTGATTGACGAATACCGCCAGACCGAGACCGACTACATCAAGGGATTGCGCAAGCTGACGGGCGTCTTTGGTAACTCGTCTGACAACATCATGCGATCGACCGGTTTCGTGACCTTCAACAAGCTCCGCGCGGCGCAGGCTGCGCAGCAAGTGCTCCAGGCTCGGGACCCAACGGAGATGCATATCGAGGCCGCTGCCCACGTGGAGGATATTGTCTGGGCGAACGTCGGTCTCTCACTCAACACCAAACAGTACTGGGGGCTCATTTCGATGGCAGCGTCTGGTTGGATCATCCTGTTCTGGACCATCCCGACGTCGTTTGTGGTGACTTTATCCAAAGTCGACACCCTCAGAAAAGATTGGCCATGGCTTGATAGGTTTGCGACCGAACACACGTGGGTCGCTCCGCTCCTGCAGCAGCTCTCGCCGCTCATGCTTTCCGTGATGAACGCGTTGGCTCCAATCATCTTCGGCATTCTGTCCAAGCGCGAGGGCCATGCCTCGGCCGCCGAAGTCGAAAATTCGCTCCTGAACAAGCTCGTGATCTATCAGTGGTATGTCGTGCTGTTGCTTCCGATTCTCGGTGGTACTTTCCTCGACAGTCTGCTCGGCAAGAGCAAACTCGACCCCAACGAAGTCATCAAGCAGATTAGTGAGCAGCTCCCGGTGCAATCGTCGTTCTACACAACATATCTCATGGTCCAGATGGGTCTACCCACGTCGCTCGCGCTGCTGCGTGTGACGCCAATCATCAAGGCCGCGATCTACCACTACGTCGCGCCCAAGCTCACTCCTCGTCAACGCTCGACGCCATGGTTTGGGCTCTCTCCGTTGTCTGTGCCAGGCAACTTCGGCCCGACAGACCCGATCGCCCAGTACTTTTTGGTGTTCGTTCTAATCGTCGTGTTCTCCGTTGTCGCACCAATCTTCGGCTACTTCGCGGCTGCGTACCTGTTCCTTTCGGAGATCCTCTATCGCTGGGAAGTGCTGTGCATCGATGACCCGTCGACCAACACAGGCGCCGTTTTTTGGCCGTCTCTCTACCGTTTCTGCATGGGCGCGCTGATCTTCGCGCAGGTACTCATGGCCGTGCTCATGGGTCTCAAGAAAGCGGCAGCAGCAGCCACAGCAGCCATTGTGCTGCCCTTTCTCACGGGTCTTTTCCATTTGTTTGTCTGGTCACGATACCCCCGCACAGCCAAGAACCTGCCGCTCGACGAGTGCGTCGCCGTGGACACGCGACGCTCCCGGCAGCTTGAGGACCTCGTCAAGAGCCTCGGCGAGCATTACCGGCAGCCGGCAATGGCCGAGCGTGCCCCCATCTACCCAGACTACGCCGAGCTCGCGAGCGACCCGAACGGTGAGCACCAGATCTCCTCTCCCCCGCCCGAATACATGTGAACGGACCGTTTACGCTCGAAATGCATGCCTGTTGTTTGCTGTGCCGCATGTAGATGAGCCTCCGCCGACGATGGAGAGTCCTCTCGAAGGGCCTAGTTACCTGTCCCACAAGTCATCGTCGTGAGCTACGAGAGTGTCCGTACCTCTCTCTCTCTATGCGAGTGGACAAGACCGGGGGGTGTGACTCATGTGTCCAACGAAATCCGGAAGACGCCCGCCCCTAGACCTCCATTCTTCAAGTATCCAAGAGACAAAACCAGACTTTTTTTTCATGTCGGCAACCAAATAAAAGAACGCTTTGCCCACATGAGTTCTGAGAAGCTGACACGCTTCCATCAACAAAACTGACTTTTTAGGTGATTTCGGTTCAGCACGACTGGGTGCAGATCCTTAAAATCGGCCGATGTCTCACTGTGTTCTTCCGGACCCTTTCCTTCTTCTTCTTTCGTTGGGTGGGCTCATGGCAATAATCATTTTTTGGGGGCGGGTTGGTTTCTTCACTTCTCCAGAAGTTGCTCACTTTCCGACTTGCCGGTCCTGAGATAAGACCGTAACCCTCATCCTCAGTGTAGCCATGTGGCGGTCAAGTCCACATGGCCACTCTCCAGTCCACGACTGTACCTCTCCCGCTCTCTCTTTCGAAGCACATGGACCTAGTGTCATCAATGGCGATACCGAGTCTCTCCCACATTCGCTTCCGCGGTCCTCGACCAGCGGCGACTTGATCTGCACCGCGACGACCATGCCGTCGTCGCCGCTCGCCATCTCCAACATCGTGCTCTCGCAGAGCGAGCACAGCGCCGTGAGCGACCAGACGCCCAAGGCCTCGTTCTACCGCGAGGTGTTGCAACCCAACCCCGTGCCCGTGCTGCTGCGAGTGCGTCGCGCGCGTGTGGTACTCGCGTCGCTCTCGCTTGCTGGCGCCGTCGCCGGCGTCGTCTTCGTGCTGGCGCGCGGCCTGACGCTGCGCACGATTCGAAATCCACAGGAGATTGCCACGCTGTCCCAGCGAGATGAACTCGTACAAGACCACAACGCCTACGTGGCCATGGTTTCGGCGGTACTTGTGCGGCCGCTGCAAGTGCTCACGGCACTCGTGCTGCCCGTGTGGTTCTGGTGCTTTATCACGGAGAAAGTCATGGCTGCTGAGTCAAGAGAGAACAAAAAGATCAAGCTGGTTCTGTCTGGACTCGCGCTCGTGGTTCTCTGGCTGCTCAGCAACGCGACCCACGGCATCAACGTGCAGCTCGAGACGATCCAATCACAGCAACAGACTTCAACTCCTATCAACCTAAGCTCGCCTAGTGTCGTCAACGGAAGCGACACCAATTCACCGCCGAACAGCTTATCAAACTCCATTCTTCGCTCGGCGGTCACGCTCGACTACCGATCCGCGCGCTCGTCATGTTCGCGGACTTCACCACAACGACTCATCGCCGCCGTGGACTATGGATTTCCCTCGCGCACATGGATGAAGGATCTCCAAGGCACCATTTCCGGCCAGTCGACGATAGATACCACTGCCTCGCCCAGTTCAGCAAACCTTACGGACCCCGACGCTGCAAGTAGCCTCGCGGCGTACGCGTTCCCGATGATGGAAGCGCTTTTCCTTTCTACAGACGAGAGAGCCACTCGACAGACAAATATTGCAGGCCTAGTCAAAGGCTTGGACTCAGCTTCCACGATCACTGACATTTCGCGCGACATCAACACGTCGCTCCATGAGTTCACAATGAACCCTGGGTCGACTCGACTCCAGTGGTTTGATGCCGAGAAGGCCAACGTTACACTCGGCATGTCGAACATCTCGAGCTCTTTAATTTTTGAGAGCGTCACAATCGACATCCCATCCCTACCGTCGTACATGCAGAGACGGCTGATGCTCATCAACAACGACACGACTTCCAGTGTCTCCTACGACAACAAGCAGGGCAACGATTACTTCTTTGATATCAACGTCAAGGAGGAATGCGGTGAGCACGCTTGCATCGTCAGCCCACGGGGCGAAAAAGCCACAGACGCTGCAGCGGACAGTGGGGCTCAACTGTGGGCGATCCCGATTTGCTCCACGGCTGGTGGCGACGAAGACGTGGATGCGACACTGCAGCTGAATGCGTCGGCGTGCACCGCGATCTCCAACAGCTCGTTCCTCGTTCTCAGCTATGCTCAACGAATCGAGGGCGAATCGTTCAACCAGACCGACACCCACGTCGTTCGATTGAAGAACGCCAGGAACGTGTACTCGGTTACTGTCGGCCGTCTCCGATGGACAGAGAGCAACTCGGAGACCTCTCTTCAACTGAATGAGAATGTGGCCGTCGTGGCCAACCAAATGGCTCTCCCACTTAACCAACTCGCACAGGTGACGTCGCCCAGCTCCTGGATCAAATTGGTCTCCACGACTGCCCAGGAGATCGACGCTGGAGGCAATCTGAAAGGGGACCTCGTCTTCCCCGACCAGTTTGCTAGCACGAGCTCTCTCAACGCCAAAACAACGGGCTGCGAGGCGCAGCGAGGCAGCTTCCTCGCGACAATCGAGCAGAACCACTGGTTCTCGCTCTCGAGCAGCGACCAACCTTCAGCCGCGGCCATCTTCTGGCTGTTCCAAGACGGCGTCGTTCGCTCGGACCAAGTCTCTTCCACGTCGGCTCCACTCGACGCCGCGTCGTCGGCTCGACTCGTGGTCAAAGTGCCTCGTCTCTCGGCGATCCTGGCCTACTGCGGGTGTGCGATCGTGCTGTTGCTGAGCGTGGCCATCGCGCTCTTCAGCAAACGTCACGAGTCGCGCATCGAGAAGAATTTCACGCCGTTCCACCTGGCGCAGCGACTCGCGGGTGCCGCGACGTCGGTCGTGCCGTCCTCGTGGCTGCTCCACGCCGACCTGCTCAACCTCGGCGGCGACTTGCTCTCGAGCTCCGAGCCGCTGGACGAGTTCGAGGTCGTGTCGCTGACGCTGCGGCATCGGCACTCGCCCACGCTCATCGCCGTGCCCAAGCCGCTGTCTCTCTCGACATCGGGCTCGTCGTTCATGGTCTGAGTTCGCTAAGGATTAGTTAGGTGTTTCTCTGTGTTGCGTGCGTGGATAGAGGAAGACAGTATGAACGCCCTCCATCCGGAGAGGCCCCGTCCATCAAATAGACGAGAACGAAAAAATCACTTCAAAGACCAACGAGGAAAAGAAGAAGAAACAAAATAAAATCTGCAAAAGCGCGACTGATGGGGGACGAAAACCACGTCAGTGAAGTGGTGGAGGTGCAAGTCTCTTGGCAATCTGCCAGCCGGCATCTTGAGTGCGTCTATTTGACAAAAGAGGAGTATAAATAGATTTCACCTCTGAATCCTCGTCAAGATTAAGTGCGATTTACTCACTTTCTGGGTAACGTGGGTTCATCGCAATCCGGGTCTGTCATTGGTTGCCAATGTATCCATCTCTGGACCCAGGGGTTCGGGGTCATGTTTTTCTGGTGTCTGATCCCCTCGTAAAATAGCGTGGGTGCACCCGGTCCATACAAACTCCAAGTGTAAACAAGCCCCCTTGTTGAGTTGTTTCACAAGTGGTGGGTGCCCATGCGATCGCTCGACACCACGCATCGCCCCCGTTGGTCCTCCCCCTCCATTCCAACAAAAGACGCCAACACACAAGCACCACCATGGGCGGCGACGGCGGCGAACACAGCGGGTCGATGTTCCGCGTGGGCGACAACGTCGAGCTCTCGCGCGTGCTCGCCATGGTCTCGATCCTCGTGCTCTTCATCATGCTCTTCGAGCGGTACCTCCACAAGCTCGAGCACCACCTGCACAAGTACCCCAAGTACCACGAGATGATGACCAAGGTCTTCGGTGAGCTCATGATCTTAGGGCTCATCGGTCTCGGCATCAAGATCCTCAAGGAGCTCACGAGACTTAACGCCTACTCCAAGCCCATGATCGCGTTCCAGGCCGCCGACCTCACGATCTTCTTAGTGGCCATCGCGCTGATTATTCAAGCGACGATCGTCTTCTTGCGCATGCGTGTTAAGAACTTCCAGGTGGACAAGGCCGAGCTCATCTCGACGCAGCATCTCGTGGATCTCATGGCACAGACTGGATTGCCGTCGTGGTTCCACGAATTCTCGGCGATGTTCACGTACGCGCGCGGCCAGGACCGCAAGAAGATCACCAAGTTCGACATCCCCGAGGTCGCGCAGATGCGGATCCTGCGCCACTACTTTCTTCGCAGTTATGGCCTGCCGGAGCTGTTCCCGTTTTCGAAATACCTGCGCCAGGCGCAGGACAACCAGATCTCGCACATGATTGAAGTCGAGATCTCGACCTGGATCGTGCTGCTGCTCATCGCCTGGGGCATGGAGGGCGTGTCGCAGATCGCCAAGAAGCACTGGACCGAAGAATACTCGATCGTCGTGGCCTTTCTCGCGTTCACGTGGCTCTCGGTCGCGCTCCACGGCGCGATCACGTCGTACTTTACGTGGGCGATTGATGAGCTACTCAGCGCTGCCACGGGCTCGGGCTCGCGCCATGCCAACCCGTACTTGTACTTGAACGAGATTGCCGAGTACGAACTGCAGGCCATGGACCGCGAACTCGCGACGGACGCGATCGCTGTGATGGAGCGTGTCCGTGAAGAAGAGCAAATCAAGCATAAGAAGCGCAAGCACAAGCACGTGACCCACGACACGGGCTTCCAGCTCGTCGCGACGATCTCCCGCAACGTGCGCAAGTCGGTCAAGAAGGACAAGAAAGACACGCTCGCGAATGAGGTTGAACAAGAGGCCGGCCCCAAGCCAGGGACCAGTGACACTCACGCTGCCCCGACCACGCACGCGCATCAGATCAACCTGCGCTGGTTCTCGCGCAAGGCCTGGCACTTTTTCACCATGTCAACTTTGATGCTGAACGCATTCTACGTCGCGCTTTTTTGCCAGTGTATTATCTACCAGATGCGGCCAATCTACCACGAGTTCGGCGTAGCTGTCATGTGCTTCATTCCGGTCCCGCTGCTCATTAACGTGTTCGTCTTTCAGCCGCGGATCCTGCGCAACTACATTCTCGTGTCATCTATTATCCGCGTCGACGACACGGCACTGGGTGATGTCATTGACCACTTCACCGAGACCGTTCAGCTGCGTGCGAATTTTGTGAAGAAAGTCCACGCGTACTTGGAGTCGACCCACCAGACCGTCTCTGACATCCAAAGTGACTTCGAGAGCCGCGACGAGACCAAGAGTGGGTTCCTCGAGGCGGAGGAAGTGCGTCTCGTGCTCAACCGATTTGGCTTCAAGCTGTCGTACTTCAAGTTCAACAGTGTCGCCAAGTTGCTTTTCGATCTCCAAGGCATCGACATCGAGTACACTCAGGTGTTGAAGCTGTTGGAGTTTGGTCGAAGCGATGAGGTCCGTGCCTTTGCTAACTCTACGCTCTACACGGGCGACGACGGCGAGATACCGTACACGTCGTCGTCGATCTTCGGCGTGGACAGTACGAAGACACCGCTGCCTTACGTTTCCGACTCAGCCACTCCCGACGAATCCAAGCAGCGCGATGAGAGACGTGCACCAATGCTGCGAGCCAAGTCCAGTGGTGTTGCCTCGCTCTACCGCATGAATTGGGACGGGCAGGGCCAGTCTGCTCGTCCTGTCAACCCGTCCTCGCCCAATGCCCCGCAGTACATGCGTATGTGAAGTCTCGTAATGCTACCAAATACAGCAAGAATCCCTGCTAGATCAACTCACTTGGCTCGATGAGTTCAACTTGATCAACCAGATATACTGCTTTAAGATTTTTTGACGTGGATTGTGACCGTATCTAACGGAGGTTGACGCCCATATTTAACGTCTCCGAAACGAAGCGGCACGGCGACATTCATCGAAAATGGAGCTTCTCGAAGATCGCGGGGAGGCGTCGCGTTGCCCACAGCACTCACCACCGCACGTCACAGGCCATGGCTCCTTCGCGGACATGCGACGGGGCATTCGTAGCGGCGAGATCTGTGTGCGCATCCTCGGGCGTGCGCTGTGCGCAGAGAACGGCGCGGCGTACGGACTCGCGCCGGGCCTGCGCGCGCTGGCCATCGAGCCGCCGACGCTGCAGCAGATGATGGCGCCGTGGCGGCGCAAGGTCGACAGCCTCCATCAGAAGCGTCTCCACACTCAGGTGCGTTTAGGACGGGGGAAGTAAAACCAGTGCGAGATGTCTCAGAGGCTCATGAGGGACTCTGGTAGGAGAGGAGGCGACTCGTGCGACAGCGGTATGAAGCTGCGCGTGCAGCTCTGGAAGGACTCGTAGAAGAGCCGCGCGAGCTCATTCATACGCGGTGTGCAAGGCGAAAGCCATCGGCGCAGGCGCTGGATCGCTATGGCTTGGTTTTCGACACGCTTGAGAGGTTGTACGCCAAGTACGCGATGCGCGCCGTGCTCGAGTACTACGCGCTGCTGGAAGAGGAGCGCGCGTGGATCGCCGGGTGGCGCGTGAAGGAGATCGCTGCGAGTCAAGAGCTAGTGCGCGAGGCCAAACGGCGCTACCATATCGAGTACGTGGCTGTGTTGTTGCGCTGTTCGACAGGCGCGAACTGATCGTGCCATCTCACAGTCGTGGCTCTCAGCTCGTTCGCAGTACACTTGGAGAGCGAAACGTCTGGTCAAACCCGCATGTGGCGACTTCCAGAGGGAGACGCACAGCGTACGCGGTGCGTCAAGGCCGCGAGTGAGAATGTGAAGAAAGGCTTCTTCGGATCGGAGACCAAGGCGCGAGTCGAGGTCAAGGACGTCTACAAGATCGAGAATCAGCCGTTGCTCAGGGGTTTTGAGCACTGGATCAACCAAGCACCTCCTGGGAATTGTCGAGTCAAGGGATTGCTCTGTTGTGTTCCTACGGAGAGTCTCGAGCGAGTTGCTGTGTGGGGTATGTTCGCGGATGAAGCCGATTGGGTGAAGTGCACAGGCTCCGTTGACGACCCGGTCTTTAACCGTCCAAATGCAACGTTCCAGACTCACAATATCGAGAAACAAGAAGCTCCAGGGACCGGACCGCGTTATGTTGCTCTTCAGCGTGTTTTACAAGCCCCAGTTCTGCAGTTTCCGCGTCGGTTCAGTCGGTACAGTACACTGGACGAACTGCGTGAGCTGCCACCACAGGATCTCTCAAGAGGAGACCAGCCCATCCGATATCTGGCACTTTGTCGGGTCGCCATGGGCAAAACCCAGCGTATCTCCAACAGACCAGCTCCGATGAGCGAGCCTGATGAGTTCCCAACAAATGCATCCGTTGGGAGCTTGTTTTACTCTGAGGAAGAAGAGTATGTGATTCGCTACCCTCAAACCGTCGTTCCGGAGTTTATCATTGAGGTGAGTCGTAGTAGTGACGCTGCGGGTGAGACTTCTACGATACTCAGTTATTTTTTTTTATTCCCACTAACCAGTTCCGATATGTCTCCTCCGACGTTGAACGAGTCGACGAGCATGATTCATCCAGTAGAATCATCCCTGTTTGCTCATCAACTCGTCGAAACGAGCCTCGCCCGTCGAAGATGCTGGAACTCGCTGCGCAGCAACTGGTGAACGGACTAAGTGAAGCGTCCACTTCGATTCACATCCCAGCGATCTCCATGTTTCCCGAGAGTTATGGCACCCCGTCCATCTTCACCAAATCGCGCACGGCCATATCGCGCTCTATTGGAAATATTCCAGACAGGCTCTCTAGCGAGACCACTTTAGAGGGTTACAGCCGAAGACGCCGCGACTACATGGAAGATATACAGTCACTACGCCGGCAGGTGTGGGTGCACGCGAAGTTGGCCTGGGATATGCTGGATCAGTCTGTGCGGAGAAATAATCCAGACACAGTTTCCAACGGTTTGGTCACAGCCGCACCTAAAGCCAGCAATCAGAACCGCAACGAAGCAGTCAAACCGCAATCAATGAAAGCCAGAAAGCTGTACGGGGAACTCGCACTCGTCCGCCAGCTCCAGGAGCATGACGTCGCCAAGTTGGATGCTCTCATCAAGACCAAGACGGTTCCGAACGGCAAGGTCAAGCAGAAGAAAGACCCAGCCAAGCCACGGCCGTTCCGGTAGGACAGCCAGCTGACTCACTCGCCAGCAGGAGAGGATGAGGTCACGTGGGACATGATGGAACTGTAGCCATGTGCACAAGCTGGTCCGAAACGGTCACTACAACCGAGAGGACGTGTCCGACCTCTTCTGCATTGGAGATACCGTAACTTGGTGTATCCTCGAAAGCGTCGACCATCGAATCGACACGGTGCGGTCTCCAACTTAGTCTAAAGGCCGAAGAAGTCAGAGCGGACTCGAAATAGCCCCCACGTCGCAGCAAGCCAGTCCAGCTATTCCTGCTCGCAGATCGTCAACGCTAAAGGAGCCCCGAGGAAACGAGCGAGGATTTTGGCTGCGCAGATACGCTGTCCGGTTATCTTTAGCCCGAGGATCCTGGCGAGTTATAATAGCGCGTGCGTCGAAGCTTCCCCAGCAAAGAATAGTCTCCATCTGCGGTGGGGCAGCTGGGCATCCCGCCTGCCTAGGCCGGGCTGTTGCTACTAGCAGGATCGTCTGGTGCCTGATCTATTGTTTGACGGGGCCTTGCGGTTGGGGTGCCGGCCGTAGCCGTGCTAAAGTGAGCGGCGACAGGGATCCCGGGTACGGGTTATCCTTCGCAAGACTGCCGAGCAATTGCCCTCGCGCCGCCATGTGACGCTCGCGTGAGCCGGCGTCGACGTATCAGTTTGCAATCGCCTGAGCTCGCCCCAGGCGCCCACTGCCTCCTCGGTCCCTTCTGGCTCACTGTACAAACCGCCTCTCAGCGCACAAGATGAACCCGGCATACGGTCGCCTCTCCACACCGGCGGCAAGCTCCATCAAGCTCGAGGCTGCCATGGCCGACGAGGCAGGCAAGCCCGGCCTCCACCACCGCGGCTCGATCCAGTCGCTGGATGAACACCCCGACGAGCGCCCGTACTACGGCAAGTGCCAGTACAAGACGGGCAAGTGCTTCAACGAGCGCACGCTCAAGCGCAACGGCGAGGTCCACTCGCTCTGCGAGGAGCACCGCATCAAGCAGAATCTGATCCAGCGCCGCAGCGACCGTAAGTACCAGACCGTCCACGCGATCCGGCGCCGCGAGCGCTCGCAACGCCGCGCCGTGCTCAAGAAGCAGGTCTCGATGGCCGTCGCGCAGCAGCTCTTCTACGAACACCAGCAGCAGAAGACGCTCGGCGTGCAGCTCGCGACCTCGGCCGTGGGCTCGCACCACCACCACCACCTCCCGCGCGCGAGCCACCACGCCATGGGCTCGCTCGCGAACGCGCACCCGGCGCCGGCGAGCGTGGCGTCGCTCGTGTCGCCGCTCGCGATCCCGGGCCACCACGCGCCGTTCCTCTCGAGCGCCGCCGAGGGGATCGCGTCGCCCATTCTCTCGTTCACGACGCCGTCGGCGTTTGCTCGCGGCCCGCGTGACGACGACCAGTGCGACGAGGCCGACGACGACCAAGACGACAAGGACATAGACCATGACCAGGACGAGGCCAAGCCCAAGCGCAAGCCCGAGGACGGCACGCCCACGGCCATCGACGACTTCACGCCGGACGCCTTTCTCAACATCTGCTGCTCCGAGGAGAGCGAGCCATTCCAGGGCCTCGCGCCCGTGCTCTCGGCTCGCACGGAGCGCGAGCTCTGGACCGAGGCCGACATCGACTTCCTGCAGACGCTGCTGCTGGCCTAGCCATCGTCGTGTCGTGCCCGATCGCCATGGGGGGAAGAACCATTCCGGAGCGAGACGGCGTCTCTGTGTTCTGTCTGCAGCTGCGAACGCCAACGTTGGCGTGGCGACGTTTGCTTGCAGGAGGAACCGTATTTAATTCCTACTAATATCTCTTGAGCCATTTTCGTTTGGATCCACGACCACCGAGCCTTTGGTGGGTGTCTCGTTCTCGTGTCTGAACGCTTTCCGCTGGAACAGTTTCACGCGACTGCGGCAACTGGTGGGTGCACGGTTCACGCCGTGTGTGGCTCAGAATCGTTCCGACGCGCTACTAGTCAGACCAGCGCCCGCGTGAGACAGGAAAACGTCGCCGGAACAATCACGACCACGGTGAATGCCGAGATACGACCCGCACCCCTTGGCCGGTGAACCCATCGGTTTTCCCGCGCCCCCGCGAAAGTGGTTCTACGGAGCTGACTCAAGGTGCGCGCCAGTTGCCCGAGTCGATGCATCGTAACGTCGCCGCCGAGAGCGTGATCACGTGAACGGCCGCGATGGCCTCAAGGGCCAGACGCCAAAAGAGACCGACCAGCGAGGAGATGGGCTCGACAGAACGCGGTGGGGTCACTGCCAGAGAGATCCAGCTGCTCTTTCCACGGATCACAGTGGCTTTGGTCGGCCGGCCAACAGCCAAACTCTGTGCGCTTGTGGCAAGCCCGGGACAGAGATGCTACCGTAAAGGTGTTGGTGGTTTAGATCCACGGCTAGAAGTGGCAGTCGCCAATGGCGCAACGAAAAATCGAAACGATGACTTGCCGTGCAAAAACGGGCGCATCTCAATCGAAGTGTAGCTTTTGGTTTCACAGACGGGTTCTACACACTTAGGGAGGTTATTTTCGATTCCTTTATAGATCCATGTGCAAGCGGGTATGCAATTATGAGAGTAATGGCTTCATTTTTCGAACATCTTGGCTGGCTCAGACGTGCCGACCTCGGTCGACTGAAGATACCTTTCTTTCCGGCAACCTTGATAAAGGACCTGGTGTTTCACCAAACCAGCTCCCCCCATCGCGCCAATAGGCACCAGGAGACTGTACTTGCGCAGAGCGAATCGCTGCTCAGGCGCCACAGGCTCACGAACGCGAGCAGCGAGGCACGCGGCAACCCAGGGTTCCCAGCAGACGATCCCACGACGACGACGACGCCAGACGCGCGGAAACGGACGCACGAAAATGATCTTCACCTCGACGCTGTGCCATTCTCCAATTTGCCTCGCAGCGACTACCTGCCCCTTCTCCTTCTGCTCTTCGCCAAGGACACCATGCTCACGACCTTCATGCTCGCCGTGCAAGACAAGGCCATGGCCAAGTTCGACACGTCGGTCAGCTCTCTCGCCATCTCGTCGCCACAGCCGACGCTGCCGAGCCTGCAGAGCGTCATCCGCCCCATCAACTGGCTCGCGGACGACGAGCCGTCGCAGCTGCTGCTCTCGCTCGCCAACGCCGTGACCGACCCGTTCCACACGAGCCTGCTGCCGCTGTCGCCCATGTCCCGCGTCGCGCAGAACAGAACCATTGACAAGAAGTCGGCGCGCCGCACGCTGTGGAAGTGCCGGCGCCGCAAGCTCTCGATGCAAGATCTGCTGTGCTCGATCCCGGAACGGGACTTCAAGATGGAGCGCAACTCCAAGGCCAGCCACCGGCGCCAGTGCGGCATGCAGGACTGCACCAAGTACGCTCTCAGCGGTGGCTTTTGCATCGCACACGGCGGAGGCAAGAAGTGCCGCCACGAGGCCTGCGAGACGGTCGCGCAGAGCGGCGGCCTGTGCAAGGCCCACGGTGGTGGCAGCAAGTGCAAGAGCGCCGGCTGCAGCAGCGTCGCGCGCCGCATGGGTTACTGCATGGCGCACGGTGGCCGTCAGCCGTGCAAGATCGCTGGCTGCGGCAAGTGCGCGCACGGCGGGGGCTTGTGCATCGCCCACGGCGGCGGCAAGCGCTGCGCGTCGCTCGACTGCACCAAGAGCGCGCAGGCCGGCGGCTTCTGCTACAGCCACGGCGGAGGTAAGCGCTGCACGGCACCCGAGTGCTTCCAGGCCGCGCGCAAGGGCGGCCGCTGCATCCGCCACCGCGAGGACATGGACGGCAAGATGGTCTAATGCCTTGGTGTATGGATGGCTACACTGGAACTGTTCGTTGACGGGTCGGGTTTCATGGGAATTTGGGTCATGGGCTCAGATTCAGATGGCGGCCCGCCTAACCTGCCCGTTTGTGTGTGTGTCGCATGGGAATGATTGCGTATGAACTATCTAATTCAGTATATGCGGAAGTTTTGTCGTCACAACCTACTAATATAACATCCTTCGAATCCAGCTAGTTGTGAGTGCTGGTCTTCAGTATTCACTCCATAAATGCATACACATCTGGTGTGCCAGTTGCATCAAGTCATACGGTATGTTCATAAGGTGGAAGCAACGATCTGTGATCTCCGACATCAGCACACATAACTTGCTAGAGGTGATGCCTCCCCCCAAAACCATCAGAGACCTCGCATTCCTCTGCCGCTGGTCTTCCTCGCGCCTGCTCGCCATTCCCCTTTCTGGACTTTCGAGCCCAAGTCTCCCCTCGCAAGACCCCCCTTCCAGCCCGTGCGCCCGCGCTCGCTAATCCGGAGAAGAGGACCGTCCGGCCACGCGAGAGACGAGCCGACTGAAGCACTTGGTCGCCCTTCGTCTCGCGCCTCTTCTCGTTTTACCAGGCGCGCTCTAAGCGTCGACTCTGCGCGAGCTTCCTCCCGGTCTCTTTCACCCGAAGAACCAGTTTCGCGATGTTCGCGATCTCTCAGAACCGAGTCACCCGCTTCGAGCGGCGGTTCCGCCACAAGATGAACTTCACATGGACGCAGAGCCGTGTGAGTGGTGGCATGGCGGCCTAAGCAGCCGCCGCCACCGCGAGACGGCCTCGTTGGCTCGTGAGCCGACGCTGCGTCCGTCCTTTGCCTCGCCTCTGGGAGATGACGATGAGGGAGTGTGGATGTCCAAGTCTAGTGCGTGTCAAGATAGAAAGAACCAAGAAAAAGAAACAGGAGACGACGAGACCGTCGACTCGGAAAATGTGAACGAGCTGAGCGACCTGTTCTCGACCATCGAGAGCGAGTATGGCGACAGCGCGATCGACTTTAGCGTGCTGCTCGAAGGTGAGCACGCGTTCAACGTGGAGGAGGTGAGCGAGATTTTTACAGACCTCGAGGCCGCGGCTCCGGCCGTCGCCCTGGCTCAAGACGCCGATGACGCCGTCGTGGTCGACGAGATAGCGGAGCTGTTTTCGAGCCTTGAAAGCCAACACGCCACGGACTCGGATCGTGATTCGATGGAGGCTGGAGATGACCATGACGCCGAGAACGTGGACGAGTTGTCGGAGCTCTTCAGTTCGCTAGAAGAGAAAGAGGAGCAGAGTCAGGACTGGATCGCTGCGCTCGAGGTCGAGGACATATCCAGTTTGTACTCGGAGCTCGAGCGCTTGGAAGAACAAAAGCAGGAGGATCTCAAACCCGCAGCGTCGCCTGCAGTCGTAGATCCTCGGATCTTCGTGCCCAAGTTTGCCGTTCGCATGGAAGGCTCTGTGACAGCGGCGTTGCCTCGTGTGTCGACTGGAGCGTTCCTCACCGGGCCGCCTGCGCTCCTAGCTGGTCCGCCAGTTCGCAGTGTCGCTCCACCGAGTGTTCTGGAGAAGCACAAGTGCGTTGAAAGTGCATCCCCTACTACTGCGCGCACTCCGGATCCGTCCGTCTCGGAGACACGCCGCATCTGTGCCGCCAAGCGCCGACGAGTCAACGGCCGCTTTGTGCGCGAGCAGAACACGTTCGTGTCGATCACGTCGCTGCAACCGTAAAGAAAATAATGCAGAGCTCGATCGTTTCCCCCCACCTTATGTGTCAACTGTGTTGTGGGTCCATCGGTCCATTGCCGGTTTTCGCATTAGCCAGGCAAAAAAAGCATCAAGCCAACGTGTTGTTTACATTGTGCATCCACGAACGAGAACAGACATGCGAAGTAATACTACTACTGCAATGGGAACACAAGAGTCGCTGACAGTCTCACCAGGACACGAGAGCTCATGCGACGCTGAGGAGACCGTCGTGAGTGGTCTTGGCTGGCTTCGGGCGCGGCTTGATGTCGATGATCGTGACGCCGAAGACCGAGAAGCGGTAGCCGCCGGCGAAGCGGTCTCTCGGGTCGGTGCGCACGAGGAAGACGAAGCAGAAGCCGATGATGACCACGATGAAGATCTTGTGGATGTTGTTCTGGTAGGCCAAGGCCATGGTCTTGCCGGCC